>JAQZBX010020379.1:0-23719 GCA_029593785.1 Cabassous unicinctus
AGAATTTTTATTGTGAATAAAGAAGTAAGCACATTCAACAGCAGTAAAAAGAAAAATCAGTCCAATAGTGGGATGAGTTTAAAGAACTTTAGAATCATATGGATAAAGACACAATGTGACAGCTGGCAAGGACATTAGTGATATTGAAATTGAACTACACTTTTACAGAGAGAGAACTGATTTCTAGCAAGGAAAAATGACTTATTAAATGGCACAATTATTTGAGAGGCATTGGGCACTTGGTTCACAGCCTCTTCATAACAAACTACTTCATCAAGGGAGATAAAGTTGTTTCTACTGACTTTAATGGCTACCTCACACTAACTTGGCTAACAAACATTACTGTTCTTCTATTCTCACAAATATGGGTAAGCGGGGTATCACCATTTTGTATCTTTCTATTTGCTGTTTTATACATATACATAAATCCATTTCTGTGCCATTCTTTTATTTTGGGATATCAGTGACAATCCTTGAGGAAGGAATATAGATATACAGAAAGGCCTATAATAATAACCCACTACACATGTTTGCAATATAGAATTTGGAAAATAAAATTCCCATCATTAGTTGGTAGATGTGTGATAAGTATGAGAGGTAGAGAAACAGAGAATAACAGGAGCTAGTGAAGAATTATGTCAAGAGGTTAGGTTCGCCCTATGTCTGTTGCATTCCAAGGTAGAAAGACCTCTACATGCAGTCTTTCCAAGTTCTAATCTGAGTCATGAATAACCTAAACAAGATTCCCAGTAATTGGTAATTCAACCTTAACTTGCACATTTCAGGTAGAGGAAACACACAATCAAAACAGTCAATTCCATTTTTGGTAATATATTTATGGGGCTTAAAATATACTGTCCCCTATTTCACACCCACTAGGTGGATAAAGGGGCCAATCTGAAATCAAATTGGTCTTTAGATGTAGTAATATATGATGTCATATGCAAACAAAATGAGTTAATTAGGTGCTCTATTTAGATGTTAAAATTTAGTGGCAATCCACTGAAGTTTTTCCACTGTTTGTACATTAGTATTTCAATTTCAAACACATTTTTCTGTAATGCAGCTGTTCATAATAAAAACTCCAACATAGTATGGATTAATTGAGAAAATATGGTGGAGAAGGAAACACTTAAGATCTTTTGTCTAAAACAAGCATTCTCCATAGGCCTTTTCTACTTCTATATTTTCCTCAAACATATGCCAGGATTCCACAAAGGAGTGTCAACTTGTAAAGCAAAGGAGGTCTGCAGGCTTTATTCCCATTCTGAAATGTTTTCACATGAGGAATTTTACACTGTCAGCTATCAAGTCTAATACATTTAATGACTTTAGCTTGTACAAATTAGGAGTGTCCTTGAATGTTGAAGGAACTGAAGCAGACAGAGTAGGTGAATATCAAGTAAGTACACCCGTGAATGCTTTTTTCCTGAATTATTATTATTTACTCCTTTATACATCCATTACTTCTAGTAACGACAATTACATGTACTTATCTGCTATAAAAATATAGTAAAGACATGCACTATACCTTCAATTAATTTTGTTTTGACTAACATTTAAAAAGCACTCAATAATAATGTTGTTTTGATTTTGTTTCTTATCAATGGATTTATTTCCCATTTTGTGTCCAAGACATGAATCAGATTTTTCACATAACAGAAATGAAAAACTCAGTTCTTGAGCACAAAATGCTTATAATCCCATATTGGAGAAAAAGATTTAATAAATAGAATAATTTTGTAAAAATTCCTTGTGGAGAGATTTGTTTCTGAATACAAAAAGGAGCATTTAACATAGGTGGAGTAAAGAGAAGAGAAGAAAAATTTCTTGAGGAAATTATGGATGTGTTAAGAATTACCATTCAAGTATGTACTTTCTTCAGGCTGTTCCAATTTTTCATTATAACCTAAGAATGTTGGATTTAATTTCTTCTTTAAAGACATGTTTTTGTCCTCCTCAAGTGCTCTATAATTGCCTGTCCCTCTTCCTAGGATCGTCTCCCCTTCCCAACTTGCATCTTTACTCCTCCTTTAGATCATGGTCACAACTACTACATTCTGGGACGCCTTCCTCCTCTGCTTACCATGTCAGAAATTTTGCTTTGGATTTTTATTGATTTTTTTTCATGTTGATTTGCAGTTTAGTATGAATTTTTGATGCTTAACTAATAAATGTTTGTTTTTCCCACAGATTGTTCATTAATATAAGAACTGCTAGAATCACCATGAAATACTAGGGACCTAAATGTACAAAAGAACTCAATAAACATGCATTGCATTTTAGAATAATTGAAATAGTAAAGAAATAAAGTTTGCACAAATAAAAATTTGACATGACAAAAAATGTCAGGCATGTTGTACACAAAGAGGGACTTGCATATATAAACTCAGGGCATATAATGAAACATGATCATTTTGGGAAATACAAATATTGATATGAATGTAATTTAGTACATTTTTTAAAAGTTAGGATTTGAAAATTTTCCCTCATGAATTTTCAAATGATTTTATGAAAAGTACAGCACAAATATACATGCACTTTCATTCATACATACACATACATAAATATATATTTAATATAAATACTTAAAACCACCTTTTATTTTTCAGTCTTTCCAAAGACCCTTTCACAACATTGTTCCATAGGCTATAAATAAGGGGGTTTAACATGGAAATCACAATGGTGTAAAATATGTAGGTCATTTTGTCTTGTTCTAGTGAGTAGGAAGAACTGGGCTGGAAGTAAATGAAAAGAATAGTTCCTTGGAAAATTGCAACAGCAGTCAAGTGGGATGTCCTTGTGGAGAAAGATTTCAATCTCCCCTTAATAAAGTGGATCTTTAAAATGGAAAGGATGATAAAGCAGTAAGACACTATAACTCCTGAGATGGTACTCAGTTCAATGAAGCCAAAAATGGTGATTAATACCAGTTCATTGACCTGTATATCAAAACATGAAAATAGGTAAAGAGGAGGTAAATCACAGAAGAAATGATTAATCTCATTTGACGCACAGAAGCATAAACAGAATGCTAATGTCATATGTGCCAGAGCATCCAATATTCCCACCAGGTAAACCCAAGACATGAGCATGGAGCAAACTCTGCTGGACATATTGACTGTATAGAGAAAGGGGTTGCTAATGGCCTTGTACCTATCAAAGGCCATCACTGCCAGCAGGAGACACTCAGAATCTGCAAACACACAGAAGATGAAGAATTGCAGAGCACAACTAACAAAGGAAATTAATTTGCTCTTTGCAAAGAAGTCTCCCAGCATCTTGGGCCCAACTGCAGTGGAATAGCAGAGGTCACAGGAGAAGTGGCTGAGGAAAATGTACATTGGTGTGCAAAGCTGGGAATCCGATCTAATTAAAATGATCATTTCAAGATTTGTCAAAATATTAATGAAGTAAACAGCTATAAGTATGATAAAGAGGGTCACTTTGATCTCAGAGTTTGTGGTTACTTTTAAGAAAAGGAATTCAGTCAAGGAAGAACAATTTTCCCTGCCCATTTTTATTTGTTCTTGTGCTAAACTTACAAAAATAATCAAGACAGTGGTCAATTAATGTTTAGCCCTCTGGACATCCACAAAGTAATATCTGTAAAGCAGAAAGTCATTTGTTTCTGTAAATTTTCTTCTTTCTCCTCAGAATATTGCCAGGCATGTTTCAGTCACTTAGGAAGTATTCTTATCTATTTGACAATAATGAAAATTATCTGTGATCAGAATTGAGAAACCCTGAACTATATCTAAATACCATTCTTGAGATATGTGACTCTCTCACTATTTTAATTTGTCTTGGCCTTCACTTCTTTATATCAATGAGTTTAATTGAATCACTTGAAATCTCATTCCATTGTCAAAATATTGTGGTAGAAACACCCATATTAGTGAGACAGGGCTCCAAAGTACAAGACCAATGATTTGATATGCTTGAAAATATTCACATGGACAAAAAAGAGATCACAATAATTGTATTTTTCTAATGTCATGATTATTTAAAACACTTACGTAAATATTCTCACTGATCTGATTTTGTGATAAACAGGGTAGGTTAAACATTGGCTATATTAGAAATCATGCATGTTTCCCCAGGCCTACTTTTTCTCCCTAGGTCTGGTTTTTAGAATGCTGGTGATAAACTAACCCTGATTTATTATATGACCATCCTGTATGGGAAAAGACTGTAACTTTGGGTATCTTTGGTCAATTTTAGGAGATATAGCAGGTAGACAGATGAGGCTCAAGTGTTTGGGCATCCATCTCCCATATGGAGGGACCTGGGTTTGATTCCTGAGACCTCCTGGTAAAAATTAAAAAATGAAAAATATAGAAGGCACATGGACCACCAGGTCCCACATATGGGTGTACTACCAGGCCTCATGCGTGGGTGCACCATTGGGCCCCATGAGCCACGCAGCAAGTTGATGATGTAACAGGAGACTGACACAAGGGAGAGCCAGATGAGATGCACCAAAAAACCAGGACCTAAGGTGGCACAGGTGGTAGGATGCCTCTCTCCCACATCAGAGATTCCAAAGATCGAATGCCGGTAAAGACAGAAGGAGAAGGATGAGAAGAGAGGGCAGGAAATGGACATAGAGTGTTGCCCAGTGAATGGACACAGAAACAGCAAAAACGGGGTGTGGGGTAAATCAGATAAAAGTAAGTAAACAAATAAATAAATCCTTTAAAAAATTTATAGGGGAGGAAGATACGGACTATAGTTCATAGTAATACTTTGAGATGCTCTTTCATGATTTGTTAACAAATGTTTCACAACAATGCAGGGTTTTGAGGGGGGGGGGTGATGTGTGGGAGCCCTGTATGATGTTATGCATGTTTGTTTTGTAAGTTCACGATGTTTACTGAACACTTATAGTTTTTGTATGTTCATGTATGAATGATATATTTCAATAAATTTTTTAAAAAAAATACTTAAGGAAACAAACAAACAAAAAACAAACAAACACTTGTTACCTAGAGAAATAATGAGATTATTACTGAATAATAATAAAAAAAATCATTATGTAACTGTTCTTGGTCTATGTTTTCCTTACTAGTTGCTGATATGAAATATGTTTTATTGAATATTTCTCTACAAAAGTATTACTGCTTTGCCACAACATTCATTATTTATTTGTACAAGTGTTTTGGTGACATAGGACAAGTCTCTTGATCAGTGAAAGAAAAGTGCTGAAATAAATGGAAGTAAAAATTCCATGTGTATTTATGTGTGTATGTGTATATAATCTCTATGTTGATATATGTGATTTGGAATGTGGATGATGGTCTGATTTATTTTAATTTTTAGACCTAAGTATATATTGCATGTGATCAACTTGGAGTTGAATTTGCACAAGTTGATATTTTTAATACACATCTCAATTATTTTTGAAATAAAACTAAAAATAAAATCTGAAAATCCTATATACATTTTCACAATGAAAAAAGGAGTAAAGTTTTCTAATGAACTTAGATGAAATAAAATTCTTAAAACCATTTGTATTAGTTAGCCAAATGGGTGATGATGCACAATATCAGTAATTGGTTGGTTTTTATAAAGGATATTTATTTGGGATAGAAGTCCACAGTTTCCAGGCCATAAAGCATAAGTTACTTCCCTCGCCAAAGTCTATTGTCACGTGTTGGAGCAAGATGGCTGCTGATGTTTGCCAGGGTTCAGGCTCCTTGGGTTCTTCTCTTTCTGGGGCCCATTTCTCTCTGGGCTCAGCTCCTCTGTTTCCTCCTCAAGGTCAGCTGTAGACTATAAGGCTCTCTAGGCTTTGCCTCTTTCCCCAAGGCCAGCTGTGAACTGTCAGGTGAATGGCTCATCTCTTTTCCCAGAGCCTTCTCTCCTTCTTCATCCAAACTCCAACATCTAAATTACTCCAACTCTGTCCTTTGCCATGACTTTCTATCTTTGAGTCCCCACCCACCAAGGGGTGGGGCTCAATGCCCTACTGACATGGCCAAGTCAATGTCATAATCATAACTTAATCATGCCCAGATTAACATACCAGTTTACAAGCATAATCCAATATCTATTTTTGGAATTCATAACTATGTCAAACTGCCAAACTGCTATACCATTTTCTTGTTGATAATAATGAGATTAATCAGATTCCGTGAGCTCTGAGAAAAAAATATTTTTTCTGGCCTGTAGTTGGCACAGTTTATTATTTCATACCTAAGAAAGCAGGTATAAAATGATTCACTTACAAATTCTTCTTATATTTTTTAAAAATAGGTTTCATTTTTCTATTATTTAAATTTGGAGACTCAGAAACCTACCTGAGTCATGAAAGTCTTTCTGCCATTGCCTCTGGTAGTTGAAGAAAAAGCAAATGGCATTTGTTTTACCTAGTAATATTTGGGACTTAAATCCCTGAAGCTTCTGTCTCCACAATTCTGTGTTATGCAAACATGAGATTAATTTGGTTAGGTTCTGCATTTTCCCCCGTGAATACTTCAATAATTTTCACAACTGTTGAGCTATTTTAATTTTTTTTAATTTTTAAAGTAGCTTTAGAATACATAAATGTTACTTGAAAAATATAAGGGATTCCCATATGTCCCATTTCCTCTCCCTCCCACACATTCCCATATTAACAACATCTTTCATTAGTGTAGTACATTTGTTACAGTTGAACACATATTAAAACATTGCTACAAACCATGGACTATAGTTTACATTATATTTAACACTCTGTCTGCACAATTTTATAGGTTATGACAAGATGTATGATGACCTGTATCCATCATTGCAATATCATGCGGGACAAATCCAATTTTCCAAAGGTGCCCCCATGTTTCACCTATTCTTCCCTTTCTTTCTGCTTAGACCCTCTGGTGACCACTGCCGTTATATCAATGATAACATATTTCTATTTCTAGAACAATAATAAGTATATAATAGAATAATAATGTCCACTTTGTCTTTTGTTCATTCCCCAGTCTTGAAGATTTGGGGATGGTGATGCCCACTCTGCTTCTAACTGAGAGGACACTTCGATCTAATGGGGCAGATCGATGGAACTATCTTGCTTGCAGTTGCAGACATTCTTTTCCTTGGGATGGGCATTGTCCATCATCTTCTTCTTAGTTGTCCTGGGTGAGTCCAATGAACTGGAATGTAGGTGTTACATCTCTGCTGAGATTCAGGGCTCAACCAAACAGACCAAAGGCTTAAGTCTCTGGGATATATATTTATCAAATGTAATGCTAATTATAGTTTCAAATAAAAGGGGCAGAAGAGCCATGTGTAGGGAAACTATGAATGAGTCTAACTCTGTTACAATGGGGAGCATAAATTCCAAAGTAAGGCCCGCTGACAAGGTGCCTGGTTCCTGAGCTTGCCTGCCCTGCTTATAGAGTCTAGATGTCTCTTGAGCCTTCAGGAGTCCTGCTATTTGGGGCACTGTTTAGTGTGGCAGTCAATGAGATCCTGCTAAGATGTGCATAAGTGTAACCTCTGTAATGACTTCCTGACTCACTTTGAAATCTCTTAGCATAAAAACTCATTGGAATTTAGTATTTCCCCATTTTGGTCAAGGTCTTTTTCCAGATGCATTGCTGGTTGGCATTTGCTAAAAATCCTTTGGTGCCAGGGAGGCTTATCTCCATGAGTCATGTCCCACACCGGGGGAAAGGTAGTGCATTTATATGCTGAGTTTGGCTAAGGGAGAAGTCACATTTGAGCAACAAAGAGGCTTTCAATAGGTAAGTCTTAGGCAATATATAATACTAAGCTAAGTTTTTACTTCACAAAAAGCTTCATAACTACAGTAATCAATATCAAAGTCCTGGCAAAATGGTTTGTCTTTCTTCACTAAGCATTGCCCATGTACTTGGGGGATTCATGATGTTCTATTAGAGAATGTAGCAGGACTCCCCAGGATGGGAATTCAATATTCTTTCAGTAATTAGGTGGGTCTCCACTCCCTGAGATGATGCTACATGAATATTTGAACATATTCATATGCCTTAGACGCATACCCCAGTTGCATCCCTCCCCCCACATCCGCCCATCATCAACAACCCACACCAGTTGTCCAACCTGGCCACAGTTGTGACCCTTCTAGGATCCAAAACTTTTCCAAAAATGAAGCCAAAAATAACCAAATAAAATTAATAAAATAATAATAATAATTTAAAAAATAAGAAATAAGTTACAAAAATAAACATTAAAAAAAGTTTGAAATAAATGTAAACCATTGACCATGGTCAATAGTTGTACATCAGCTTAACAAGCATAGAATCCACATATAAAAGATTATTAATAGGGGAAGGGGAGAAATGGAGAAGATGTTGGGTATTTGGGAGTCCCCTGTATTCTGTGTCTGAACTTTCTGTAACCTAAAACTTCTTTGAAGACAAAATGAAAAAAGCAAGACACTGGGGGAATAAGTGGAAGAAAATATCACTAACAACAGATCTTACAGTGATGGAAGGCAAAATGTCAAAAAAAATTTAAAATATTTTCCTTATTTTCTATTATCCCATATTTAATTTTTTTAAAATTTTCTTTTGTATTTTATTTCTTATTTATGAAACTATCATTATTATTTCATTTTCTCATTAATTGTATTTGGCCATTTTACTGACATCATTTTTGAAGAAGTTTTGGATCACAGAAGGGTTACAACTGTGGTAGGGGAAGATCATTGGTTTGGGGCATCAACAATGGGGAATACATGGGTGGAAGCTCACCTGGACATACATATAAGGTATATAAATATCTTCAAATGTTCATGGAGCATTGTCAAGGTGGGTGGAGATTCACACAATAACTGAAGGGATATAAAATCTCATCCTGGGGAGCTCTCCCACATTCTCTAATGGAACACCAAGAATCTCCTAAGTACGGGGGCAATGACTAGTGGAGGAAGATGGTCCATTGATGGGCCCTTGTTGTTGATGACTGGGCTTATGAAACTTTACCCTTGCAATGGAAACAGCTTAGTGTTACCGGATTTAGTCCAGGTCTTGACTATTGTTGCAGAAGTGCATTTCAGAGAGCATCAGGTGAGTGAGGCCAGTAATTTATTAAGGTACGGAGAGAAGGGAAATGTGAGAAAATAACAGATCACGGGATCCTGGTAGAAGGTAAGGGGCTGAAAAATGATAGAGAGGGCTGATTTATAGACTATAATTTCCCATTATAGATTATAAATGCCCAGGTTTTCCTTGCATGTTGATCCACTCAGGGGGAACATGGTGAGAGGAGGGTGCAGAAACCACGAGTTCCCCAAGCGCAGGAGCAGGGCTTGGAAGCCACCAGAAGTGGTAGCAGGGGGGCCAAAAGGGCAACAGGGATCAGGAACAGGAGCACAAGAGGCGATTTGATCTTTGTGCCTGCCTTTTAAACTATTAATTATTCCACCCCTTAACTAATGCCATGGGAGGAGGTCCAGGTGTTTGCTGTTTTGATAGATTATCCCACCCATTAATGCCCTGGGTGGGGCCAATGATAATGTCCCCGAAGAATATCAGAGAATCTCTTGGGATTCTCTGGGAATCTCTTCTGCATGGTGGAAATGATGTGAGGATCTTCCAACAGCCATCTTGGGGGTTATCAGTGTCTAAAAGGTCATTTCTGCCAAGTTCCAGATCTGTCTATTCATTCCCTATATGAAGCCTGCTTCATTAGTATTATAGGGTGCCTAAGATTTGCCTCCTGGGAGCCTCCTTGTTCCTCAAATGTGGCCTCTCTCTAAGCCAATTTCAGCATATAAATGCATTACCTACACCCCAGGGTGAGACACGACCCCCAGGGGTGAGCCTCCCTGGCACTGAGAGATTATTACCAAGCATCAATTAGCAATGCAACTGGAAAAAGACCTTGACCAAAAGGGGAAAAGGTAAAAACAAATGAGTTTTTATGGCTAAGAGACTTCAAAGTGAGTCAGGAGGTCATTCCAGAGGTTATGCTTATGCACAACTCAGCAGGATCTCATTGACTGCCAAAGTAGGTAATACTCCAAATAGTGGGGTTTCTGAGGGCTCTGGAGATATCCAGACAGTATAATCAGGGCAGATAGCTAAGGAGTTTGGTGCCTCGCCAATGGGCCCACTTTGGATTTTATGCTTCCCAGGGTGACAGCTTTCAAGTCAGCTGTGGTTTCCCTGCATGTGGCTCTTCTGTTTTCTATTGGAAGCTATAAGTAGTACTAGAGTTGGTAGGTATATATCCAAAGACTTAAATCTTTGGGCTGTCCATGTATCAGCTATGCCTCGAAACTCAACAGACTTGCAACACCTACTCTCCAGTTCACTGGTCTCACTCAGGATAACTAACAAGGAAGTGATGATGGACAACTACCATATCAAGGAGGTGAGAGAGTCTATATTTGCAAGCAAAAGAATTCTATCCATTGGCCCTAATGGATTGCAACCCCTTCTCAATTAGAGGTACAGTGGACATCACCATCCCAGAATCCTCAGGATTGGGGAATGAACTATGGACTAAAGTAGACTTACTGGTATTTTACTAAAGTCTTATTGTGATTCTAGAAATTGGGCACTGGGCATTCTGAGGGCAAGGAGAGGGAGAAGAGGGTATAATGCAAGGGCATTCTCAGGACTTGGGAATTGTCCTGAATGACATTGCAGTGACAGACACAAGCCATTATATATCTTGCCATAATCCACAGAATTGGCCAGAGACAGTGTAAACTATAATGTAAACTTTAATCCATGCTTCGTGGCAATGCTCCAGAATGTGTTCATCAGTTATAATGAATGTACCACACTAATGAAGGATGTTGTTAATGTGGGAATATGTGGAAGTTGTGGGGAGAAGGCCGTATGGGAATCCTCTATATTTGTTATGTAACATTTATGTAACCTAAGTATCTTTTTAAAAAACTAGGTGTGATATGGTGGCATTTTCAGACATTGGAATTGTCCTGAATGATTTTGCAGTGATGGATACAGGCCATTATATATCAGTTCATAACTTACAAAAACGTATGGGAGAGAGTGTAAAGTATATGACAATGTAATCTATAATCCATGCTTAGTGACAATGCTCCAAACTATGTTCATCAAATGTAATAAATGTACCACACTAATGAAGGATATTGTTAATGTGGGAAAGTGTGGGATGGTTAGGGAGTGGTGCATAAGGGAATCCCCTACACTTTTTATCTAACATTTATGTAATCTAAGTATCTTTTAAAAAATACAACCTGAAAAAAAGTTTTTAAAAATGTGAAAAAAAATTTTAGACATTGTGTCTTTCATCATTGTAAGATCTGTTATCTTTATGAATAGTGACAATTTCTTCTGAATGGTCCTTCAGTGTCTTATTTTTTTCATTTTATCTTCAAAGAACCTTTACGTTACAGAAAAGCCATACAGAAAATATAGGGAATTCCCATATACCCAACATGCTTCCCCTTTTACACTTTTCCCTATTGAACTTTAAAATTTACAATCTTGTCAACAAATTGATCAAAGTCAGGAAGTCACTTGCAATTGATCTTTTTCATTAATATTTATTTTTGTTAAAGAAGTTATAGTTTTACAGAACTATCATGCATAAAATATATAAAATGCAAAGTTCCCATTTACCACCTTAATATTAACACCAGCATTAGTGAGGTACATGAAAGAATATTTTTAAAATTGTATTATTAACTATAGACTATCATTTATAATAGGGTTCATTGTGTTGTGCAGTCCTGTTATCTTGCTTTTTATTATAGTAACATATATACATCTATATATAGATAGATAAATATATCCCCTGCCATCTAGTCCTTAGCAACAACTAATCTTCTATCCAACTCTATTTGTTTACCTTTTCAGGACATTTAATATAAAAGAGTCTTATGATATGTGGCCTACTGTGTCAGACTTCTTTCACTTCCCATAATGTTTTCAAGTTTCATTTATTTTGTAGCATGTTTCTTTACTTCATTCCTTTACATGGTCAAATAATATTCCATTGTATGGGTATACCAAATTTCATTATCCATTCATCAGTTGATAGACATTTGGTTAGTTTATACTTTTTGCCTGTTATAAATAATGCTTCTATGTACATTCATATCAATGGCAATTTAAAATGTCATTTTTTTTAACAAGCCTTGTTTTATTCCCTTCCCCTGCAACATATCATCCATCTTCATTTCACTGATTTTATGACTGTATCACATTTACTACACTCAATGCATTTTCTTTAATCATTTTTATTTTCTTCCTATAAGAGTCTCTCTACTAATTTTAAGTCTTCAGGGATAAAAGCAATGTAGATTTTTGTATTCTCTGTTGTCCCTAATGAGGAATTTACACAATTAATTGGATATAAAATATTTACTTATAAATATTTAAGGCTATATAAAGTGGAGAGTGGTGAAGAGAAAGTTGAAATACACTGGTTTTGCGATTATTTCTAATATATTTTATCGGTGAAACATGATTCACACAAAACATTTTTGCATGGGTGATGTTTTTAACTGAAAAAGCAAAGTTCAACTTTTTTTCTAAAATATTTGTTTGCTATTACCAAAACTAACTCTTTCTAAAATTAAGAAGGACTGGAAGTTTGATTTTCATAATCTCCCCAACAAACAGCAAAGCAATGCTCTAAAGCTCTTTGAACCTCTTGGTCTCTGGTTTGATTGGTTCTTACCTCAGGTACTAGAGCTAACCATGCTTTCACACAAATCTGAAAGATTGAAATATGTCTGTTACCCTCACTTTTATAAGTATGTTGTTCAAGTAGTTCTTCATTGGCTTTTGTAGGGATATACATACAAAAAATGTCATCATATATACATGTATTCACATAAAATGTTAAAAGCTATTAACAAAAGAATCTTGAAAGAGAAAGTTCATGGGTCTACAACAGAGCTTATGTTAGTCATGGCAAATTATAGATGGATGTGGTTTTTTTGTTTGTTTGTTTGTTTTTAAATATCTCATAGAAATGTGTTACCTATTTACTCCCCTTCACCCCACCGAGAATTTTTTTGTGCTTTGCTTGCTTTGACCAATGGAATATAGTGGCAGGAACACTATTTCAGTTCAGGCCTCAACTTTAATAAGACAGTTTCTGAGAAATAAAGAATGCCATGTAAGAATTCCAACAAACCTTCTGAGGAAACCATATGTCTGGCTCTGAGTCTACACAGAAGGGAAATAGGACCAGCCCTGCATAACTTTCTAACATCCTCATGCCAGTGCTAATTATGAGAGACCCTACAGCTTAGACCAAATGCACACTGAGTGCCATATTGTAATCTCTCAACATTAAGAAAAGCAGAATAATTGCCCATTGGTGGATATTTTAAGCCATGTAGTTTTGGATGTTTTTTAATATAATAAAAGACACCTGGATAGTGTAGGTAGGGTGAATATAAACAAAGAGAAACTTTTCAAGAAACATTCATTTTTACTATTATGCACTTTTTCTTCTTAAGTAAATATATGCACATATACACGCGCATATATACATACATATATACATATATATATATATATATATATATATATATATAGCTGTGTGTTTTTTATATGTATTTATGTATGTGTGACATATATATCAACCCAAGGACTGAAGAAAATATTTGCAAAGCATATATCTGATGAAGGACTTATAGACAGAATATATAAAGATTTCTCAACACTCAATAATAAGAAAATAAACAACCCAATAAAAACTGGCAACATATTTGAACAGACATTCACAGAAGAACATATATGAATGGCATGAGAAAATACTCAGCATCATTTGTTAGTAGAAAAATGAAAATTAAAGTCAAAAAGATATATCATGACACATCTATTAGATGGACTAAAATTAAACACAGTGACCAGAGCAATTGTTAGTGAAAAAGTGGTAGATCCTAATCTCTCATACACTGCTGGTGGGAACATAAACTGTTACAATCAATTGGAAAAACAGGCAATTTCTTAGAAAGTTAAATGTATACCTGCCCTATGATCCAACTGTTTCATTCTTCCCAAGAGAAAATAAATAATGTGGCCATAAAAATACTTGTACATTAATATTTATGAGTTCTATTTTTAATAGTCAAAAAGCTGGAAACAACTCAAATATGCAACAATAGGTAAATGGCTGCACGTGTTATGGCATATCCATATAATGGAATAATACTCATAAATAAAAATAGATATAGTATGAAACACAAAACAAATTAAATATCATAATAATTTGGTGAATGAAAGAATTCATCCATACAAGAGTACATATTGGGTGATTCCATTTATGTAAAATGCAAGGGATAAAATATAGAATGATGGTTCCTTTTGGTGGGGAATAAAGGAGACGTGACCAAGGGGCAAAAGGAAATTTTGGGAGATGATGGATATATTCATTATGTTGATTGTGGTGATGATTTAACAATGAATATTTGGCAGAAAGAGAGCTGAAAGAGAAGAAACTGGTACAATATATTAATTAATAGTGTCAAATTAATCGAATTATTCCTTGACATTCTTCAAATAGACCCAGTGGAAGGAAAGGAAGTCTGTTTCTAGACTCAATTCTTTGAGTAAGTAGCTCTTAGACTTTGAGTCACTGGAAAACCATCCAAATTCTCAATTGCTTAGTTTTCTTCCTGGAAATAAATGTTCTAAATTATTCTTAAGAAAACTTCCAGTACTAAAAGATTGTGGATTAATCCCAAAATTAATACATGAAAGCTTAGAAAATTCAGAAATAAGCATATGAAATTATGTTTTAAAATTGCATTAATAGTGAACAGAGGTATGGTTTGGAAAATTACCTGGATTCCATTTACAGTCTTTAGAAATGGAAAAACAATGCAGTGATCTTACACCTGTGTTGATAACTTTACTTTTAGATTACTGATTGACTATTTAAACTCTTTAACTATTAAAAAGTTATCACCATTCGCCTTATCATTTCTTTGGTGTTTAGGGAGGCAAAAACAAGTTATTCTTGTAATTAAGCTTTTTAGATACATTTAGTTCCTGTAACAATCATTTTATTAACTCTTATTAGTAAATGAATGATCCCACAATAGCACATTAGAAGAAAACTATATAAATTAGTAAACAGGGGAGGGCTGAGGTAAAAGAATCACCTGCATTTCAATACTAATTTACATATAGTATGGAATTTAACATTTGGTACTAGAAGTTGAAAAATAATAACAGTAGTTCATGTCCTTTCTCATTCAGCTTTTTGCCCTTCTTCCATTGGCTTTATGAGAAAGTTTAGTCCTGCTACCGACTCGATGCCATCCTCCTGGAAGAAGTCCATAAACAAAATTTTTGCATCCAATACTCACAATTTTAGTGTAGGTTGGTCTTTCTTCTCAAAAGATGAATTCTGCTAGAGGACACAATAATGCCTCCATTAAACTCGATACTGATACTGCTACCAGGTTATTTTGAGATCTTCATGCTACTGAATCACCTGCAAAAGGGGTTACACTGCTGGCTGGGTTGAATTATTGACTTTGGTGGGAAAACTGGATTTTTGCCTTACAATAGGTTTATGGGAAAGTATTTAGAAAGTGCAGAAGAGAAGACTCTGGGGCACCTTTGAGAATGATCATATCCATTGGTAAAATGTTGATAGAAAACTATAACAGCTCAAAATATAAAGGATTGCTAGTGACATTAATACTTCAGAAAGAAATTTTGGGTGACTTTGTCAGACAAAGAACTGAGACAAACTGAGATTTCTGGTGAGATCAAAGGGAATATGGAATAGCAGAAGTGTACAAAAGTGTAGTAGAAAAAAGGAAGCTTTATATGCCAGTTATGATTATATGGTCAGTTGTTGAAATCAAGATTTTAATACTAGCATTCTTAACCTTTTTCATTCCTCAAACCTCTTTGCCAGTCAGGTGAAAACCACAGACTCCTTACTAAGTCGACCCTGCACTGTGTATTATCTAATAAATATATCACACCCACACCAACACATCCCCACAAGAACAATGTTTTTTTTTAAATTCCATCTCATTGACCCCTTGTTAAGAACCCCTGCTCCTTAAGAGAGTTTGCTTTTCTCTTGCTTGATGTGAGTATATTTGTAAACATAGTACCAATAGTAACCACCCTCACATTACCCTACTTCTTAAAATAAGAGGTTGTAATAGTGATTAAACATTTGCCTCAATATTTTAAAAAATGTTAGGACATCTACGATAGTGTGTGAATTAGAAGAGTCCTAAATCATCCTAGAGGGATAAAATAACATATGAGATTTCTCTATTTGGAGAGAAAGCTATTTTTTTTCTCAGTTGTATGTGTGCATATGTTAAGATGTTATGAGTAAGCATACTATTGTTATTGTCTTTATTTAAAGTTGAACTTAGTTCAAAGAGCTGTGTATGCCTGCAAGTTGTAAAGGGGCGCATTGTTCAGGATCTTGCTGTCAACTTGATTATGGTTGGCAGCCACACATTCAAAAAATCTCTTCCCATGTTTCCAGGTTAGAATTAGGTAAAATAGGAATTTGGGTGAGATTTGGAATTAAATTTTCTATTCCCATATTATTTATCATAGCTTTACTTCTATAACTGAATGAGAATTAAGTGGGTTTCAGTAGGAGTTCAGGGATTCAGAAACAGTTCAGGATTTCAGCAAATATGACAGGAGGAGGTCTTACATCTTCAGGGCATTGAAATACAGGCTGCTTACAACTTCTGGAATAGAATGTGCAGACCAGAAGGCGAGGAAGCTCAGCAGATGCTAGTGGCTTTAGGAGATGTTAATAAGCAGGCATAGCTGAGACAAGGTTTCATCTGTGTAAGTGCTTCTTTAACTTGGCTGTATGTTGGAATCACCTGGGTTGCTCAGAAGGAATACTTTCTAGTATTAGTCAATTCCTTAATTGGAAACATTTATATACTCCCAATGGTAGAATCATTGGTGACTTAATTCTTCAGTATCAAAAGGCCATGGTATAGCAAAAATGTAATTTTCACATTCATCTTCATGCTATCTGGTTCAGTTATTATAACTAGTAGATACTTGCATGTATTTAGGACATGGGTCATGAAAAGCTATGTTGAGATATATAGCATCTCATCTTGCTCTGTGTGATAACTATGATCCTCTAAAACTGTAGTTAGGGAAATCTGAAACTTAATCTAATACTGCACTGTGTGGTGTCCTTGTGTAGTTGTGAATGAACTTGTTCTCCTCCCAGCTTAAGCAAAAGAAATGCTCAGGAGTAGTACTGTTGGTCAGAAATTCCAAGTCAAACTTCATAGGGGAATTGATGACTGGCATAAAAAATGGTTTTGACTTTCAGAACAGAGTTCATGGATTTAAACATATTGTTAAATTTTGATATTTCCAGGACACTACTTGTAAATATTTATTATCATAAAATAATTATAAATATTAAAAACTTATCAGTTACTTATATATATTTTGCAATGATACATATCCTCCAATATCCATCTTCAAATGCATGTTCCCCTTTTGGTGTTCCAACATGGTACATGGGTTGATCTCCCTATGGGGACACAGATCAATCCATGTGATACATTTGGTAACTTATTCTTCTTATGTGATACAGGTAAGGATGTTCAACACTTTCAGTAATACTTTGGTGTATAAAAATAAAAAATATAGGGAATAACAAATATTTCACCATGTGATTAACATATATTCTTTAAGATGCCACTTAGAAAAAATTTCCAAAAACACTTTGGAGTAGATTGGTTGTGGAAGTTTATCAACATAAGATTGACCTACGCTTAAGCATATTTATTATTTGATTTTTAATATTACCTTCCTAATATTCCCACCTCTCATCATTTTAGTGAACAACATGAATTTTTAGTTACAATGAGAATATTATATAAACATACATAATCCTATGGAGTACTTACAAAGGTCTAGGCTCTACATTAGTTAATTGTATTAACTCATTTAACATTCCAACACCCAATGATAATGATGAAAATATGATATTCTTCTCATTTCACAGGTTAGAAAATGGAGGAATAGAAAATTAATAGCTTACTGGAAGTGCCACCCATTAGCCAGACTCAGAGCTGGCATGTGAACCAAGGCAACCTGGCTTATTCCCTCATCTAGTAATCTACTATTGATAGCAGATACTCTACACAGGATCATGTACACATACACATACACACATAATGTTCTGAGGTATTTACCATATCCCTTAGGACAACCTGATACAATCCATTTTAACATATACCCCAAGTTAGTATTCATTAAACAAGAACCTGACTGTTCAGTGATAATTGCCAAAATTTTTTGATGCTTTCTTATATACTGGGGTTATGAAATGCAATTGTCTGTGTATAAAAAGGAAGTATTTGATAAAATTCCTTGTGTGACAAGTTGTGTATATCATGGTAAGTTGGTTACAATTTCCCAGTTAGAGTTTGCATTTAGGAAATGCGGTGAGTCCCAGAGTCTTATATCTCCTCAGGAATCTACCTTTGGTCTTAACACTTTCTTAGCTGCATCTTTTACATCTTTGTTTCTCAAAGATGTTCCCAATGGTAGAATCATTGGTGACTTAATTCTTCAGTATCAAAAGACAGTGCATTGTATAGAAAATGTAGATAATTTTATCAGTGTTGGGAGAATATAGGCAGCTGGATTGTGAGTAAATAAAGAGAAGGGTCCCATGATAGATGGCCACAGATGTCAGATGAGAAGCACATGTGGAAAAGGTTTTCTTCCTTCCACTAGAAGAGAAGATCTTTAAGACTGAGAGAAGAATAACAAAAAATAGGAGATGATAATGATGATGAAACAGAGAACTTCCACTGAGCTGCCATATGTGGAGAAGAGCCATTCATTAATTGATGGGTCTGTGCAGGATAGCTTAAGCAGGGGTGGAAGGTCACAGAAAAAATGATTAATGGCATTTTTGCCACAGTATTTCGGAATAAAGGCAAAAGATGTGTGAACGAGGGAACTTATATTGCCACCAGTGTTAGATAAAACAATCAGCCAGTTACAGATTCTCAGGACATCACAACTTCATACAACAAAGGGTTACAGATGGTGAAATAGTGGCCATAGTCCATGGCAGCCAGGATAAAGGATTCTGCATCTGCCAAAATACAGAAAAGATAAAACTGCAGGGAACAGACATAATAGGAAAAATGACTGAAGAATAACAAAGGTCTACAAATGGCAGTTTGCTAAGGAAAAAATACATGGGGTTTGAAGCCAGAGATCTGTTCTGATTAACATCATCAAACCAATGTTCCCTGTTAAATCATACCATACAATATCAGGAACATAAAGAATAGAATAATCTGGAAATCAGGGCGAGTTGGAAATCCTAATAGAATAAACTGTGTTGCCAATGTGTAGTTTCCATACTTTGTGTTTTTCTTTATTCCCTTTATGAGAATCTTAAAATCCTAAATGCCATATTGATGGGAAAAAAAATAAGAATTAGACATAATTGAGAGTTGGTTTTTTTAATCACCAAACAGGCAATCAAATAGAGAAATCAAAACTCAAATTTTCTTTCAAATATAAAATGAGATATATTGTTCAGAACTTAGTAATTCTAAGGTTTCATAATGGCAAGTTTTATTTCATTTGTGTGATTAATGATTATTTATTCCATTGAATAATTGGTTCCATATGCTCCGATATGGTGAGTGGTTTTTCTTACCTTTTTGTCCCACCAAATGTAACAAAATAACTAGTAGAGAGGATTAAACAAATAACTGATTAACAAATGGGCTAAAGATGGCATAAAGAAAAGAAAAAGTATATGTATATATAAAGCAATTTGACTTCTGGAGTGTGCTATGGCATGAAAGATTCATGGAACAATTTATTTTTCACTGTCAAAGAATTAATAGACACTATGATACCATATCTCTTGTCATAGTGCATAGAAAGGTGTAATGAAACTTGTCTGAGCGAATTGTAAGTCAACATAATATATAAGAAATGAAAACAAATATCACTAAATGTCACCTTTGAGTGCACTTTTGTTTTGACCCGAAAAAAATCAAGGAAATTCCTTAAATCATGTCACGTTTCTAAAACAAGTGGTAAAATTTAACATTTGTTCTTATATTTTTGTAGCTATTGCAATAGCACTCAGTGAATATTGGTTGATGAACTAATAACGTATAACAGCTATATGTTGACTTCTAATTAATTAGAATTAATCTATATGGTATCCTCGATGATAAAATATAATTAGAAAACAAAAACAGTTGCCATCTATTTTTATGCTAGTATAATTCAGCGTATTGATTCTGAAAATTCAGTTGAACACTGCTTCTGGGGTCTCAAAATATTCCTGGAACTAGAAGGAATTTGAACTTTACTTTGAAGTACAAGGATTTTTGACCTTGACCTGTAAAAAATACTAGGAAATGTACATGAACTTAGACTTTCCCTTTCAACCACTGTCATACCCGTATAATAGCACTGCTAGTTACAAACAGCATGATATGCTAGAAGGAAAGTTAAAACCTGCAACAAGTTATTATATATGACAATAAAACCTTATGTAAAACACTAATATGAGTGATATTGAATATATAAGACTGTTTTTACAAATATACAAGAGAGAAGGAGAAAGAATAGCAGCTATTTACTGCAGGGGAATCATAGAGAGATTGAGAAGTGATGAGTTTTGTTTGTTTCTTATTATGTTTATTATTATTTTTGGAATAGTGAAAGTGTTCTAAGTGATTTAAGTGATGAATGCACAAATATGTGACTATACTGAATATCATTGTGCACTTTGGATGGATTTATTCATTATTAATATGTAACATTAAAATTGTATTGTTAAAAAATTACTAAGAAATATGTAAAACAATACATCTAATGATTTATGTTAGTGTTGCCAAAATGATTCAGGAATGGAATTTAAAATATTTTGGAGTCTTTCTCATTATGTATTTATGTCACTGCCTCAACTATGGCAGTGACAGTGCTAAGAAATCTATTTCTTTTTTCTAATTTAATCATAAAAACCTCCTTATGACATAGGTTCTTAGAAGTCTGTTGAGAAGTAGAAGTGTTAATCACATTTTCAATGTGCTGTCTTACGTTATTGTCTGAAAGAGTGTGAATGAGATGCAGTAAAACCAGTACAGCAGTTAATTTACTCTTATTTTGCATGTTTTCAAAATAATCAGGTATTTATAAAATATAAGAATCTTGTTCTAAACTAGATAGAATTCGGTAATGATTCCACCTTGCCCACATATTAGCTTTGTGACCATGGCCAATTTAATAAACAATTCTTTCATCTGTAATATGAGAATCTCACAGGGTTCCTGGATGGATTAAATGAGGAAAATATCTATCTATCATCTATCTATCTGTGATCTTTTTACCTACTTACCTACCTATCCATCTGTGAGTCACTCTTAATAGAATCTATAAGAAGTAGGTAAAATTAACTTCAAATTTTCCATGGCTTTCCCTTACTATCAGCCTATGACATGTGCTATGAAGCAAGGTTATATTAATAATGGCTAATATTTATGTGATACTTATTACAAGGCAATAGGCTAAACACTTCACATATGACCTATTTCATTTTCAAATAAAACTAACAAACTTTTGATGTAGACAGTATCATTATTATATTTCTTTTACAGATGAAGGATTAAGGCACAGAGTGTTTGAAACCTAGAATATAGTGGAAACAGAGTTAGAATCCAAGCTCCGACTCCAAAGCTTTATGATATATTGTGTCTTCAGGAGGTACATTGTCCTTATTCACTCCCTATTTTGGATAAGAAAATTGAGGCTGAAAGTAATTTCCTAAAGTCATGTAATTCACAGCTTCAATTCAAGTTCAGATGTGCCCAAATCCCAAAGCCTATGAGATTAGCCATGAGGGTAATTAGAATATTAGTGTGGCTCAAGCAGTTGAGTGCCTGCCTCCCACTTGGGAGGTCCCAGGTTTGGTTCCCAGTGTCTCCTAAAGAAGACAAACAATGAGCAGACAACAAGCAGACATTGAGCGAAAACAAATGAGCAGGGAGCAGGTGTGGCTCAAGCAGATGAATGCCCACCTCCCACATGGAAAGTCCTGGGTTTTGTTCCTGGTGCCTCCTAAGGAAAAAAACAAAGAAACCATAAGCAGACAATGAGCAAAAAAGAATGAGCTGGCAACAAGCAAAAACAATGAGCGAAAACAGGAAAAACAAGCAAACAGATGAGGGAAACATCTCAGAGGGGAAAGAAATAAAAAGTTAAAAAATTCTGAAACAAGTCCTAAAAATACCTGCAATCTTTTCATGCTTCAAAGACATAGAAAGCCCAAGTTCTGAAATGTTGGCCCTGTCCAGGAATAGAAGTGAACTGTAAGTATACTCCATGTTTCCCAAACAATAAGGGAAAGCCAACCAATGTCAGTTTCAGATTGGATTGAGTTTATCAGCCTTCACACCATTAAAGAAAGTATTGAACCCTCTTTGGTAGGAGAATCATCTAGAAACTCTTTCTTTACTGTTAATATATGGCATTTAATAAACAAACAAATTGCAAAACATGGTGATAGGCAAGACCTTATGACCAAAACACAAAAGAAAATATGCTAGAGGAAAATCTATGTTTGATATAGAAAATGAAATTGGCAAACAATGACTTTAAATTAACTATAATATCTAAAAAAAAAATGATAAAAAAATGTTGGGGGAGCAGATGTGGCTCAAGCACCTCCCATGTGGGAGGTCCTGGGTTCAGATTCCAGTGCCTCCTAAAAAAGAAAAACAGACAATAAACAGACAATGAGCAGACCTCAAGAACAAATAATGAGCAGATAATGAGAAAAAAACAACAAACAGACAATGAATAAACAACAAGCAAGACAATGAGCAAACAATGAGCACAGAACAAGCAAAAACAAAATAAGCAAGGAGAAGATGTGGCTCAAGCAGTTGTGCCTCCACCTGCCATGTGGGAGGTCCTGGTTTAAGATCCCAGTGCCTCCTAAAGAAAAAAACAAGCAGACAATGAAAAAAAATAATGAGTAGGCAAAAAGCATAAACAATGAGCAAAAACAACAAGCAAACAGATGAGGGAGCCATCTCATTGGTGGGGGGGATAAGTTGAACAATCATAAAAGAGCGGAAAATTAACTAGGTACTTAGATTCCATAGAAAAGTATCAAATGGACATTCTAGAATTGAAAACTAAAGTATCTACATGAGTGACTTACTGGATTTAAGAGAGCAACGGAGATGGTGGAAAGGGAGGGTCCAAATGGTTTACATTAAGGTTCTTTAGCTTGGAGCTTACAACTAATGTGGTATATGACACCATCAGAAAAATATATGCTGCTATAACCAAAATATTCAGACTGCCCATGTTGAACTGCCCTTAAGAACTCATACATTCCCTGAGTTTGATTTTTCCATATTGGGACTGCTTGAGGATGAGTGATCTAAATGCTTTCCTAATGTCACAGAACAATGTTCTTACATATTCCACACACTAGATGGCACCAAAGACAATTATCTAATCACCTGAGCAAGTCTAAATCCTGAATTCTCTAACCTTCAGCATTCTTCGAGATAATTGATGTAACTGAGTTCTCTCAGTAGGCTGGACAATATTCTGTATCTCTCTCTGTACATGTATTTTTCAAAGTTGCACATTATTTTTCAGGACACTGCCCTGTTACTGTGGTAGATTGATAACAATTTACCAAATCTGTGCATATCGGATATTTAATATGTAAAAGATATAATTAATGATACTCAGGTTCTGGT
>JAQZBX010020380.1:0-33054 GCA_029593785.1 Cabassous unicinctus
TCAAGGTAATTGTGAAGATTTTGGAAGGTAATTTTAATTCTGTGCATCTATGCCCTTGTTCATTTATTATTTCATTAATTCAGCAATCACTGAGTACAAATGATGTGCAAGGAGGACATGTGAATGAAGCTCATTTCAGCTCCACTTCTCAAAGAGTTTACTGGGAACTTGGATTTAGTGTCCTCAAAAATATGTGAAACCAGCAAAATTGCCCTATATCAGTATGAGTTACAACTAACAGAAACCCTAACTCAAATGGGTTTAAACAATAAGGAAATATATTATCTCATGTAACAGCGGTCATGCAGGCTCCAGAACTGTTGTTTCTGGGCTGGGCAATGTCGTTAAAGACGCAGAGGCTTTCTCAGTCTCTCTGTTTTGTCATCTTCGGTGTTGGTTTCATCCTTAGATTATTAGTAAGATGGCAGTGGCTTCAGGCATAGCCCCCTGATGCACAATGACCAGACAAATAAGAGAGCGTCTCTCTTTTGGGAATCCTAAGAATAACAAAGATTTCGCAGAGCCTCCCTCTTCCATAAGACTTCCCCTCACATCTTGTTGGCCAAAGTTGGAAGTTGTGTTCATTTCTAAGCTAATCACAGGAAGGAGTCTGCGATGACTTGATTAGTCAAACAAGTACTTTCCAGCTTTTTATTTTCTTTAAGCTTCCTGGCCTATAGAGAAATCTGTCATACTCGTCCAGCATACTGAGGTATGTGTTCAAAGCTGCTTGTGGCAGGAGTGAACAGTCTGTGGGCTCTGGACCCTGGGCTCTGTGGGGGCTTGGGTGACATCAGTGTTCCAGGCACCCCTGAAATGCATTCATGATACACTGGCGAGGTGGGGCCGTGCGTCTCAAACTTGAATGTGCATGTGCACCATGTGACAGCTCTGGCTAAAATGGATACTCTGCTTCCCTAAGTCTGGGGCAGGAGAGCAGAGATTCTGCATTTCTGACCTGCTGCCAGATGATGCCAAAGCTGCTGTCTGCAGGTTACACTTTGAGATGCTAGCACATACCATTTGGGGAGCTCCCTCATACACTGATCATCTGGGGTGGAGTGCATGTTGAGAAGTGAACCTAAATGTCCACGAAATACTCTCAATTTTATTCCCTTTTTGACACTGAATTTGATCAGAGTATAATCACTTTTAAGTAACTTTTCGAACCTTCTATTGACAGTGATGAATTAAGTAATATTTTTAATTGAATATTAGAAAGTCTCTTTTGTGATAAGAAAGATGACTTAATATTTTCCCTATGAGTATATGACTTGCATTGAGCAGGGCTCTTCCATGACAGTTGCTTTTTACCAAGGGCATAATTCCATTTTGCAAGTTATTTTGCATAATCAGCACCCAGTGCCTCACACCACATGCCAGATAAGCAGACCTAGAAATCAGATAAGGAGTATAAGCATACAACACATGTCTTTCCTGCTGTTTTCCCTTCTTTAAATAACCCATGCTACCCTTTCTTAAGTCATTCCCCAATGATTTAAAGGCACACTTGAATTATGAATGTTTTGATTACAGTTCATAACAGTAATGAAGGAAGCCAAATCTAATATTTCCTTTGGATTCCTCTACAATGTTTCTATCAAAGTTAAACTTTCTATAGCCTCATGTTGCAACAGCATTTGGTAATGCAAAGTAGCAATAGCAGATGGTAGGGATAGTAGAACTGCATATCATTTTGAACGAAAGTGAAATCAGAGCCCACGATTGTGAAAAAGAAACCCTGCTGACAATTGTTCACTTACAGAGATTTATATATTTATATTTATATTTATATGTAGTGTTAAAAAGTTAAAAAATATCTTGGGACGTGATATATTCAGCATAGGTGAGGGTGGAATCTTGGAAAATGCAAAGCAGTGAGACATCACACTCAGAGCAACGTCTGATATCTATGTACCCATGTAGTTATGTGCTGATGTTCTTTTCTGCATGTGTGTCTTGGTACATCCTCTAGACTTGAGGCTGCTAGAAGGCAGGTGTCTTGTCTTCTCTTGCCATCATATTTCTCCAGAGGGCTGAGCAGTCACAGTCATGCTGTTGAAAATCCATTTGCCCTCCTAACAATAAAAAAAATAAGTTTTAGAAGCAAATGGACATTTTTATGCGTGAATAGAACTTTTGACATCATTATATTCTTGCTCTTTGTCAATTTTGAATCATTGGAGAATAGTGTGTACTTAGATACATTCAGATTCTATTTTTAGCATTACATTCTCCCCCCATGACTTCCTTGTTTTTCCTCATTGTTTGTGCTCCTTGTCTGCTCGTTTTTTTTGTTTTTGTTTTTGTTTTTTTGCTCGTTGTCTGTTTATTTGTTCTTTCTTTAAGAGGCACTGGGAACTGAACCTAGGACCTCCCATATCGGAGGTAGACACTCAACTGCTTGAGCCACATCCACTCTCTGCTTGTTTGTTTGTTTTTTCTCATCTACTCATTGTTTGCTCGTAGTCTTGCTCATTGTTTGCTCGTAGTCTTGCTCATTGTTTTTTCTCATTGTCTACTCATTTATTTTGCTCAGTGTCTACTCATTGTCTGCTCATTGTTTGTCTTCTTTAGGAGGCAGTGAGAACCAAACCTGGGACCTCCCATGTGGGAGGTGGGCACTCAACTGCTTGAGCCATATCTGCTCCCCCTATTTTTAGCCTTACATTTACTGCCTGTATGGATTCTTTATAGTGTTTGCATTATCCTGTGTATATCAGTTAGATCTAATAGAATCAAGGCCTGTGATCTAGAAAAAGAGGGGAAAGGTTTGACTTTGTCTTTTGCTATATTGGTATGGTTAATTCATCTCTTTGGGGTGAAAAAGAGATCAGGGCTTTTTGTTGACCACTGAATTTCCAAGTCTCTGTATGTGTCCACTTAAAATAAATGTGGTTTTCCTATGTGTAGTTGACCAAGGCCATGTTTATATAAGGCTGAAACAAATGACAAGTTCAATAAAATCTGGGGAAAAGAGTCATGAAAATGGAATCTTTGGTGACCTGAATATAAATTCAATTTTTTTCCTTGTGATTGTAGGAGTTAGAATCTAAGTCATCTATACCTAGAAAACAAAACCAGAAAAATAAACTGAGTAAAATGCTGAATAATTGAGGGGAAACAATTGGTCAAATTAGCTACTAAATGCTAATAGGGATTGCAAAATGAGAGAAAAATGGGATAGAAAGAGTTTTTGAATGTAGAAGTGAAATATGAACATCTTGAACTTAGTATATGATCCTCTTTGCTTGAATTATTGCCTGTCATTTGAAATGCATGTTATTCATTACTTCCAAAAAGTCTGTTCTGGTTTATTACTTAATTAAGTTATGGGGAGCCAATGTGGCTCAGTGGTTGAGTGCCAGCTTCCCACATAAAGGGTCCCAGGTTGGATCCCCGGCCCCCGTACCTCAAAAAAATAAAAATAAAAAAAGTAAATATGAGTATTTTCAATCCTTATATAATTTATGTCATTTGCAAGTCATATTTTCCAATAATTCTGCTGGCCTTAATCATCAAAAAAGTATTGCCATGCTTAAGTACAATCTCTATGCCTCTTTTCCACTCTCCAGCAGATGTTATAAAAGAAACTATCACAGCTGGTGAAAATTGATATTCAAAAGTATAAAACATGACAGTGTAAAGATTAATTTCCTGAACTTGGCGCCCTTGATTCTTGAAAACTTTCAACTTTCTTCAGTCAGGCCAACGGTTTCATTGTCTGGTTAGCACTGGGCAGATGAATATGTTCTGCTCTATTTTACTTTATGATGAACCAAAGAGTTGTTTCTCTAATGAGTTTCTAAGAGATGCTTCAATGCTGACACATTAGCTGCATCTTTTGGACTGCAATGATGGGGAAGTGAAAAGTAGTTTTAACAACTTGCTGAAACGATCACCATTACAGTGAATGAAACACTAAATATATATATTTAGATGTTTAAGATGGTTAGATTTGAGAGAAAACACATTAATTTACATTTTAGTGCTAAATACAAAATTTAATTTATTCTGATTAACTACATTATAGTCCATGTAAATTACCATTTGAAGGAATTATGGAAAGGCTATAAAAGGCATCATAATCAAGAGATGACAGTTGATTGGCATAGAAGCAGAACTTCATGCCTAATGCCCATATTACTTGGAAGGGTTCAAGTTACACTTGTCCAGAACCTGATATGGAATTACATACTTGAAATCAATATGGGAAGTGTATTAACTCATTTAATTAGAACTTGTGCTAAGATTTAATCCCTCTATAGGCCAGGTAAATTTGTTCTGGTCTATGTTCACATACTTTATACTTGCCACCAGCCAGTTGTTATGAAAGAGAATAAATAGATTTCTTGATCAGAATTATTTTAAAGGGAACTGGCTATGTAAAAATTGATGGCTCAACTCTCTCAACACCAAAGCTTTCCCATAGATGAAAAAATATTTGAAGGTATGTGTGCTGTTGAGATAATATATCCATCAATTATAATATAGTGCCCAGCATGTAGTAGGTACTATGTAATAGTAGATATTATAAGTATCATCATTATTAATAATGATGATGAAGATACAGGGAAAAGGATTTTGGAAATCCCACAATGTTACCAACTTTCTTCAAGCCCGGATATTTTAATATGGTGGTCTACAGGCCAGCTTTAGGCTGTAGAGCACATTATTTGGATTGTTCATTGTTTGCTAAAAGGTGCTGATTTTTAAAGGTGTTGTCAGGATTTTAAAATTAAGAGTTTTTGCACTAAAATTGGAAAACCTAGCATCCCTTTAAAAAATGAGATTTTCTGGCAAACTTCAGCTGGATCTAAGAATGCCTGTTCTTTTTTTTTGATAAAATATACCAATGTAATGGCTTCCTTCCTTCCCTCTCCCCACAATCCTTCCCCACCCGCTGCCCTACACCTAAGCCAAGCATCAGTGACCAGGCTCATGCCTTAGTATTTGTAGACTGGAGATAGAATACAAATAGAGACCCACATTTCATATGTCTCAATAATCAAGTCATCAGTCAAGCCAATAAACTGTGACATAAAATATGTTTTATCCTCCTACCATTATAACCACTCAGAAGGCAAGGTTCAAGTTTAGGATTCTCAAAGTTCTGGAGAGGTATGTGGTAGAAGTGTTATTCTTAGAATTCAATTCTCTATCAAAATGATAACCTGAGGAGACTTCTGGGAAGATGGTCTTGGAGTATGTCAGCAGGTCTCAACTCTCTTACAAAATCAATGGAGGACCGCCACAAGCTGTCCAAGGGAACTGCTTTGAGGATCTGCAGACCAGGAGGGAGAGAAACAGAGAGATGGAGAGGCAGAAACAAAAACCGTGGGTTACTAGCCCTGTGGCTGGGAATGGCACCCATCCGTCACCCTTAAGGTGAATAGCCTCGGTAAAACCTGTGGCTCGCTGCAGCCAACTGTGAGGGGAAGAGAGGTCTTGTATCTCAGCCCTAGCCAGCCCAGCAAGTGGAAGTTGAAAGAGATACCTCCATGGAAAGATTTGCCAATGTACGCCATCTGCTGGTCATCCAGGAAACCACAAGAAAAAACAACTTTTGGAGTCTTCATGTCCCAGGACCCTTGGATCTGGTCTGTGTCCTGTTTTGTTAACTTAAGCTGGGCAATTGTAAAGATTTAGAATAAGATGAACCAAAAATAAAAGAAGAGATGCAAAACAAAACCACTAGGCAAAAGAGAGAAATTGAGCATCAGAGAAAATTGACCGACATAATCAGATGCCTAGACATGAGCAAAAAAATTACAAGCAATACTAAGAAACAGGAAGATATGGCCCAGCCAAAGGAACAAATCAAAAATCCTGACAACAGAACTTAAGACAGCTAATCAATTATGTTCAAACAAATCTCACTTAATCAATTCAAGAAGTTGAAGGGAAATACTGTTAAAGAGATAAAGCATATTAAGAAGACACTGGGTGAGCATAAAGAACAATTTGAAAGCCTCCAAAGAAAAGTAACAGAGCTTATTGGAATGAAAGACACAATGGATGAGATTAAAAATACAGTAGAGGCATATTACAGCAGATTTGAATTGATGGAGGACAGAATTAGTGAAATGGAGGACAGAGCATCTGAACTTGAAAAGACAGGAAAGTGGAAAGAGAAAAGAATGGAAAAAATGAAACAGGATCTCAGGGAATTGAATGACAATGTGCAACACACAAACATATGCATTATAGGTGTCACAGAATGAAAAGAGAACAGAAAAGGGGAAGAAATAATATTTTGAGGAAAAAATGACCAAAAATTTCCCAACCTTTATGAAAGACATAAATACCAGTATTCCAGAAGGACAACACACCCCAAGCAGAATACATCCAAATAGACCTATTCCAAGACACCTATTATTCAGAATGTCAAATGCCAGAGATAAAGAGAGGATTCTGAAAGCAGCAAGAGAAAAGCAATGCATCCCATACAAGAGAAGCTCAATAAGACTAAGTACTGACCTCTCATCAGAAACCATGGTGGCAAGAAGACAGTGGTGAGATATATTTAAGGTACTGGAAGAGAAAAACTTTCAGACAAGAATTCTTTATCTGGCAAATATCCTCCAAAAATGAGGGTGAGTTTAAAGTCTTCACAGACAAACAAACCTGAGAGAATTTGCTCCCCAAACACCAGATGTACAAGAGATACTGAAGGGAGTGCTGCAGCCTAAAAGGAAAAGACAAGGGTGAGAGACTTGGAGAAGTAAGTAATGCCTTTACAGTAGTAATAATGAATGTTAGTGGATTGAACTCCATCCACCTGTCTATATTGTAGTGCCTTGTTTATGGTACTTCGAAGATGCTCGTAAATATGATCACTTCTCTTAATGTCAGAAGTGTGGGAATTAGAGGACCACATATCAAATTATTTAAGTTGAAATAGGAAATAAATTAGGATAGTTTCATCTAATAGCATAGGCCGTTTAAGAAAGGCTTCCCTTAACACAGCAATTCTCAAACATTTTTGTTTCAGAATCTTTTTACGTTCTTAAAAATATTTGAGAATCTCAAAGAGCTTTCGTTTACCATGTCATTTATAATTCGTCTATGTAAATACTGCTCTTAAGTGCTCCTCAATCTCCTGTCTTTTAGTTACTTTAAGCTTTTCCAAAAACTTTCTTTTCATGCCATTCAGCAGCCTTTTCATCTGGATTATTTTCTGCTTGTTTCTAGTCAGATTTAAGTGATCAGAACTGGAGGAAACAAATGGAATGATTTCAGATTTAACCTGTTAAAATCTGCCCCCTTGGGTCTGCCCATTGCCAATTTTTTTTTCTAGCCCCATCAGTGCCACTTTCTTTCTCCAGCCTCCCAATATACAGGCCAAATAGTCAACTGAACTGTTAACTGGACATAAGGGAATGCCAGGAATTTCACAAGAAGTGTTCTCATTCCCTGCCCTTGTTAGCTCTCCATTATCAAAACCCTGGACCGTAACACAGACACCTCAGATTACAGACAAGCTTTAATAATAACTAATTGTACACTCTTGGTGTACCTTTTGGTCTCATCAGTGAGCCTCTCCATTAGAGTGTCAGGGCACAGTTATAAGAGTCAAGACTTTGGATCCCAGTAAATGTGTCTAAAATATTTAGTTATGCATTTATTGTTTGATCTTTGCCAAGATTAAGGTCTCTGTGGCAGTTTGAGATTTATGAATTCCAAAAAGAGATATTCTGTTTGTAAACTGGTCTGTTCCTCTGGGTGTGGTAACCCTTTGATTGCATTAGATTCAGCTGAGACATCTGATTAAATAATGTTAAGATTAGGGCTTTGAGTCAACCACATCATTACAGTGTGACTCAGGATTGAGTTCCAGCCCCTTTGGTGGACTGATAAAAGAGACTCTCACACAGAAGGAGATACACAGAGAAGAAGAGACAGCTCATTAGACACAGCAGAGGCCCTGGGAAGAGAGATGAGCCTGATAGTCTACAGCTCACCTTGTGAAGAGAACAGAGCAGCTGAGCCCAGAAAGAAATGAACCCCAGGGAGAGAGATGAGCCTTATGCCAGCCTACAACTGAGATCAGAAGAATCTGGGACCATGGAGCCTTAAGAGGAAGAAAGAAGGTTGAACCCCCACAGACATCACCAGCCATCTTGCTTCAACATGTAGCCAATGACTTTGGGTGAGAAAGTACCACTTAGGTACCTTGAGTTGGACTTGTTAGGGCCTTGTGACTATAAGCTTCTACCCTAAATAAATACCCTTTATAAAAGCCAACAGAATTCTGGCTCTCCTTTGGCTAATTAATACAGTCTCAGAATCCCAACATCCTCCCTTCTAATTATGATAATAGTGTCTACATTATTAAATTAGTTTATGAAAAATAATACCACCAAAAAACATATCACAGTCTATGACATAATAATCCTCAATAAATAATGTTGATTATTGCTAATGTTAATAAATCACACTAAGTGGGCTTATATCCCATTCCTGCTCAGTTTTTCTCTTGGTTCTTTGTACTTCTGTCCATGTGCGAGTCTCTCTAGGACCAGGTATTTGTTTACAGAGACTCCAAAAAAAATAGGCTCTTCTCAAAAAGGCTAGTGCCCCCCAATGTCCTTGAGTCATGTCATTTACTCTGAGTGTAATTCTAACAGTGATTTTGGAGTCTTTATTCGTATGTACTTAGATATACATTCATTGTTGAGGTCTTTAGAGTTATCACTTTTAAAGTACTTTTGGAATGCCCTTTAACATTTGGAATAAGAATACAATATTAGACTTACCGTTAGTGATTCTACAGACGATGCTCAGCATATGCTTTCATCAGCAATTTTAAATTATGGCTATCATTTCAATACTTACAAAAAATCTGTATGTTATCATATAAAATTTTAGAAAACTTATTTTAATTTATAGTAAGTAATGTTATTTTAAGATATCAGCATAAGACGTTTATCATAGTTACCTTGTGGTTCTCATCAGATTCTGCAATTCAATAAAAAAACTAGCTGTAAGTATTAGATTATTTTATTAAATTTACATGGAGAGTCTTCTACATTCTGAGCAATTACACTGAATTTCCATCTTTATTGAGAAAAGATGAGAATTTTCACTTCTGATTAAGCTAAATTGCACATTTCAAGAATCTTCCAGTTAATTATAATTCATATAGAGATTCTCATTAGTGTTTCGAAGAGGATGAATTCAAGTGCATTAATAAATTAACAAGATTAAAATTTTAACCATGTGAAGGAATATGGGAAGATCTTTTTAAAAGACAACTTTGTTAAGCTTTTAAAATCAAATCAAAATTTTAAAAACATTTTCTTCCAAGAGTATTATGCATACAACTTTTAGTTACCTCTCAAAGCAACAAGACTTTCTCCATGCCATGACTTTTACAGTTCATACAGAAATAACAGTATTTGATATGTTAGTTGTATATCTATGACAATTTTAAGGTTATGTCCTGGTATCAGGTAGGTTATTGGTTAGACATTTTTCAGGTCGAATCCTTACAGATAACAACTTCTCTAAGATAACTTTCAGGAAGTTATCATCATCTGATTTTAAATAAAAAATAATCGTAGAAATCAGGGTTAGCAAACTTCTGTAAAGAACCAGATAGTAAATAATTTAGGCTTCTCAGGCCACATGATCTGTATTATGACTACTCAGCTCTGTCATTGTATCACAAAAGCAGCCATAAACAACAAGTAACTGAACATGACTGTGTTCCAATAAAACTTTATGTCTAAAAACAGGCAGTGGGCTGGATTTGGCTTGCAGGCTGTAGGTTGGCAAACTACATATGGGGTGAGCTTGAACTTTTGCTCATTTTTTTAAGAGATACTGGGAATTGAACCCGGGACCTCATACGTGCAAAGCAGGTGCTCAACCACTGAGCTACACCTGCTCCCCCAACCCCTTCTTAAAAATTAAGTGTTTCAGAAAATGTGGAGTTAGGGAAAATATTAAAATCAGACATCATATAAATAAAAAAGGGAGATCTTAATTGGCACTTTCACACATCCAGGGTTCTCAGGAATAATGCCTCTAAATTTGGTTGGTATGTTTCCCTTGGGCTACTGGAAATAGCATTCTCTAGGAACTTGGTAACAGGTTAATGTCAAGTGCATACAAAATTGTTGGCTACTTTAACTATTACTATCAGGCAGCTTTTAAACTGTATTTGGCATTTTCACCAAGAAATTAATTCATGTTCTAAGGGTTGCTGTAGTTACATAAATTCACTTATTCAAATGGTATTAATGAAATAAATGGGATTAGGAAAATTAAAAATTTTATTTACTATAAAATGTTTAATATACTAATATACAGTGTGAATTTCCAAGTGACAAACTGGATATGGTGTATTATGTTATTTGAACATAGAACCCCTGTTGAGTATTCCTGGAAAATTGATGTAACGTATTTGACAACTGCTGTATAGATAGTCATAGACTAAGAGCATTCTTAAATATAACTGGCCATCCAGAAATAGCTTTCCAAGATGAAAGGCTCAATACCCACATGAAGATAACCATTCCTTCTCCTCCTCAGGTGCCTTTGAGAGTTTATTGTTAATATTCCTTTTCTCTCCTTAACTCACACTTGTCAGAACCACCCTTTTCACCATGATTGTGTTCTTATCTTTGTTCAAGTATAGGGAAAAGAACTAGGGCAAAGGAAAGTAGGGCATGCTAGACCTTTATGCCTAATACAGCCTAGGTATACATCTATGAAATAGAAGTGAACCTCAGATCCCTGGAACATAAAAACATTGCAAGGTGCACTGATTTCTAGCAGACAGCATGAAGAGGGGGAATGGTGGAAGTTATGAAGTGACAGGAGTCATGGGTAAAATCTACAAATGTATGTTCTGTCCCACTTGGGACTGAGAAGTATCCCCAATAGGATGCCTTGAGACCTTTATCTCCTCATCCCTTGTGTCTCTGCTGCCTCAAATATGTCACTTATTCTGGTGGCTCTTCTGCTTGAAGGAATAGTAATATTAATAGTTCAAACTCATGAGAAGAATGCTTTACCTTCATCATCCATTTTAAGTCTTGCATTAACCCTATGAAGAATGTACTACTATTATGCTATTTTTTTAAATGAAGAAAATGATCTTCAAGAAGGTTTTTAAAATGCCCAAAGTTTCATGTCTAGTTAGTTGTGGATCTAGGACTAAAACCCAGGGAACTTGTCTCCAGAGTCTTAGCTAAAGTCTATCCATAATGATCCAGAGCATAAAGAGAGTGGATGCCCCTAATCCTTGGCCAGATTTTTGATCACTGTGTGTGCTGGGCACTGTCCTAGGAAAAATACTCAGAGAAAAATCTGCTCTAACCCTTATAATGAGGGGACTTATACACTGCACCTACTTCAGTGAATTATAGTTAAATATTTTTACAAATGGCTTTTCAGGAGCTCCAAGTGGAGAACAATGAATTCTAACTAATGAAGTCAGGGAAGGTTTCATCAAAGAATAACAACTGAGCTGAAGCTGTAGGAGCATTTTAACAAATAGGAAACTGAAGAAAGGTCTTCCTGGCAAGGGAAGGCACAAAGGCCCATGATGTAGGCAGGGAACAGTAGTTGTCAAGTACACCTGCTCACAGCCTTAGGAGTCACTCCAGAGACAGAATTTACAGGACTGGTTGATGGATTGGAACTGGAGGCAGAGGGCTAAGGAAGAACATTTTTCAAGCTTGGATGGCTGGTGAGATGCTAACAACATTAATGGACAAGGAACACCTTTAGGGCTGAACATAATGTGATTAGTTCCAGACATGCTTAGTTTGAGGTTCCTTAAGGTACTTATAACTGCAGATTTCCAATAAAGAGTTGGAAATTTAGATCTGAAGCATAGCAAAATGGTCAATACAGGGCGTACTGAGGTGGAACTAAATAGGTAAAATATTTCAACTGATATTAACTTCTGTAATAAAATCAGAAGTAACTTCTTATATTTAAAGAATATTATGAAATAAAGATTATGAAATAATGCCATTTAATTAACTAGATAAGGTATTCATATATGTGTGTCTGTATATATACCAAAATATAACTGCATCTGTATCTTCTATGAGAAGTACTTTCAAGTTTCAAATCATTGATTTAGAAGCAGATTAGTTTGGGAGCACAATTTTAAAATTGGATCTACCCACAATTTTATCAACAGTTTACAATATAAAATACAAAAAATTGGAAATAGAGGTGGTAGTGACCCAAAGAATGTTATTTACTCATTGGATCAGATAATCACTGTGACTCTAAGTATCTGTGATAAATTTAAGTAATTTACTCCCTCTATATAGGCTGTCACTTCAAAATTTCCTTCTCCCATTCTCTTTTACTTCCTTTCAATGTGTGTATATATGTTATTCAGAATCACAAATCTGAGATGAAGAAGCTAAGGCCTCCAGTATTAATTTTTGGAAAAGGGACTATTCCTGAGAGGAGAGTTGCAGATCAGGCTAGGATTGAATTTTAAATCACTAGATGTTAAAGGAGAAAGAACTTTGTCCATTCTGTAGTTCAACCTCTCCCCAACAATGAGCCACAGAGATATGATGTGAATTTCTTTGCATCACGGGCAACTCCAGGATTAGAATGAAATCTTCAGGATTCCCAAAGGAGTGCTCCTTCTGGCTGTTGAAATTCCATCTATGTTAACATAATTTTGTATACCTGACCATCATTGACCAAGGAAGGAATTTTACTTTCCCCCCCAGGCTGCCTATTATGTTAACAAATAGGAAAGACAGCAAGTAAATATTTGGTCTCAAATGTCTCCAATTCTCAAGAAAACATTAGGTCACCCAACCCCATAACAAATGAAATAGAGTTAGTGTTTGCCAATTTAGTCTTAGTGGCCATAAGTTTTTCCTTGATTTTAATTATACCATTCATTGAATTAAGGTCAAACACATCTTTGAATATTCCTTAGCTTTTAAAATCACTGTTGAACTACTCCATAGATTATATTTCAAATTAATCATGGTTTGAATGGCTAAAAATAGAAAATTCTGGATTGGAACTCAGCACTTTATACACACACACACACACATATACCCTAAATATATCATCAATACGGAATGAGTTGCTATTTTATCAGCCAGGAATCACTGATTATATCTCAAACCATTCACAGTTTCTCTCAGAAGATAAACCTCTTAAGGAACAATAGATATTCATTAGAAAAATCCATTAGAGAAATCAATGGTAGAGTTTTACTAAGGAGAAATGCAAATGCATTGAACAGACCATGTGATTAGAGTTATCACCAAACTAGCAGGGACGATGACGTTATGAACAGTAGTAAAGTGAGTACAGCTAAAACGTGTGTATTTTCTGGCCATGACCATTTGGCCACTAGAATTCATTCCACATTCAAAGATAGCCATTCAATTCCAACTATGGGCAAGGCCCTGTGGCTCATGATGTGCAAGTTAATGACTTTTCAGGAATTTCTTTTTGATAGATGGTATAAAATTCAAAACATGAATTTAAATTATATAGTATATGGATGATAATTCACTAAGTACACAAAGACTATATCTTTAAAAATCCATTCCTAATGATTTTAGAAAGTAAAGTAAGTTAAAGATCTTTTTTAATTTTTGTTTTTCCCTCAGATGATGCTAGCAGAAGCATTGCTGTTGGGAAAGTGATAAATATGCTCATACTGTGTATGTGAGTTTATCAGACTGGAGTCTGAGGATCTCCAGGGGTCTATGGACATAGTCCAGAGAGATCATACATTGTTTAAAAGAACTAAGCATATATTTATGGTTCTGTTTTAATTACAGTGATAATCCTCATGAAAACAATAAATTTAAGTATATTCTGGATGGTGCAGATAAATGCTTTATATCCAAACATGATTTTTCACAGCCTTTATTTGCCTTTGTATTTGTGGTCAAACTAATACCACATAAGAACCTGAAAGTTCATATTTAATCTGAACATGGGGTCCATAGGCTAGCAAAGCTTTATAGATATGGCCCCATATTTTCAAGTTAGAGACATATTGATCTAGATTATTAAGAGATCTATTCTCTAGTGGGTGACCTATTACCGATCTGAGTACCTACTATGTGTATATTAATACTCTGTAATGAAGCAAAGACCTTTTAACAAAACAAAGATTTAACTTATTCAGTTGACCCTGAAAAACACAAGAAATAGTTATTATGTTATTTGCCCTTAACCAGGATTTAAAGTGAAAGAAGAAGGAAAAGGTGAAGAGGGAGAAAGAGAAATTTTTTAAAAAATTCATCACTAGAAAATACTATCAGAAATTATAGGCATGGCCAGCTTTTTTGGTAGGACTATTGCTTTTTCTGACTTTGCCCATTCATACGTCTTTATATAACAGTAAGACACTACAAGAAATATATAAAGTCAGGTCTACCTCTCAGTTCTATTTACATGGTGCTAAGTAATGCATTTAACTGCTGCTTTTTTACCCCTCCTCTCAGTATTTCAACTAAATTCAGTATTAATTTTGCCATCATGTGGACACAGGTTTGGATGCAGAGTTGTTCAAAAGGCTTAGCTCTTTAGAACCTTCTTTATCCCAGGCTACTGGAAGCCAGCTTGCTCTGTTGGCCACAACAGTGTGCCAAGACCTGTTTCATGTGTGACTGGTTGAAATTATATTCCAGATATTTTTAAAAGATTTTTGGCTTTCTTACTTTCAGTACCAATTCAAAGGTAAACCATATAAGCGTCACAAATTGGGGAATCCTGTGGACCAAGATGATGGAGTGAGAAGCTTCAGAGCTCTGCCTCCCACAGAAGCTTTGAAAAACCAGAAAGAACTGGCAAAAACATCTTCTTCAAAGTTCCAGAAAAGAGTTAAGTGATTTCAGGAGCAAGATGAGTGCTGAATCAAGAAAAAGGCAACTTACAGACAGTAGGCTCTCATGGCATCCTGGAGGTCCCCTTCCCCATCCTCTCTCTAGCTTGGCACAAAGCCAGCCTGTGCTCCCAGTCCTGGTTCCAGATGGAGTAGAGTAACCCTCATGCACATACTGGGAACATGTATGTCTGGCATAGCCTGTCTGGTTTGTGAAGGACTGAACCAGCACACTCAACACAAATTTTTCATCCCCAGACTTACCCTGCAGGTAGCAAACAACTCACAGAACTCTCCTACAGAATGCTGTGGGAGATCAGTCAAGTCATGGCCACCTGGAGGATGTGATCACTTTGGCTGTAGGATATACAGTGGAGTATTTGCTTGGGAAGAAGGGACATTTGTATGTATTGTAAATGGGGAAGGTCCTAGGGCCACATGTGCATACCCAGGACAAGATGCATGTGTAGAAGGGATAAGGGAGTCCCTTGTGCTTTGGCCTACAGCTGTTCTCTAATCTCATTGTATAGATAAGCTCTGAAGGAGAGCTCTCCTCAAAGTCAATCTGCAAAGACTGGGAAAGATGCTTTCTTTTTCTCCTCCTCCCCCTCCTCCTTCTTTTGGTTAGCTGCTGGTATTCAAGGAAAGCTCTGTCATAACACTAGCTGGATACATGTTTAAAAAATAGATACCTCAGAGTCTAAATTAAAATTTCAAAATATCCAGATTTCAACAAAATATTACAAAACATACAAAGAAACAATCAATTGCACAGGAAAAGAGAAGATTAAAGCATTAGAAACCATCCATGAGGAAGACCAGACCTGGGACATTCCAGACGAAGACTTGAAAAAAGTAGTCCTAAATATGCTCAAAGAGCTAAAGAAAAACATAGAAAAAGAACTAACAAAAATAAGAAAATGATAAACACAAACAGAATATCAGTAGAGAGATGGAAATTATGAAAAGGAACCAAACAGAGCTAAATACCACATAATAGAAATAAAAAATTTCCTGGAGGGTTTCAACAGCACATGAGAACTGGCAGAAGAAAGAATCAGAGCACTTGAAGATATGGCAATTGAAATCCAGTCTGAGGAACAGAAAGAATAAAAAATGAAGAAAAGGGAACAGAGTCTGAGGAACTTGTGGGACAACATAAAACATGCCAATATATGCATTGTGTGAGTTTCAGAAAAAGAAGAAAGAGAAAAAGGGCTGGAAACTCCCCAAATTTAACAACATGCATGAATATACTCATCCAAGATAATAAAAAAACTCCAAACAGGATAAATCCCTATAGACCCATACCACAACATATTCTAATCAAACTGTCAAATGCTAAAGATAAAGAGAGAATTCTGAAAGTCACAAAGGAGAAGCACTATGTCATATACAAGACATCCTCAATAAGATTAACTGCCAATATATCACCAGAAACCATGGGGGCAGGAAGGCAGTGGAATGACATATTTAAAGTACTGAAAGAAAAAAAAATTGTCAAGCAAGAATTGTATATCTGGTAAAGCTGTCTTTCAAAAATGAAGGAGAGATTAAGACATTCCCAGATAAACAAAATCTGAGAGAGTTCATTATCACTAGACCTGCCCTACAAGAGATCCTGAAGAGAGTTCTGCAGGTTGAAAGTAAAGGACAAAAGACAATAGATCAAAGCTGCAAGAACAAATAAAGATCTCTGGTAAGGTAACAGCATGGGTAAATATAAATGCCAGTACTATTGCATTTTCTGTTGTAACTCCAGTTGTTACTTCCTATAGGACCTAAAAGGAAGATACATAAAATGTAATTATAAATCATGGTTTTGAACTCATAATTTATGAACATATAATTTGTGACAAGAACTACATAATGGTGAAAGTTGAAGTAGTAGAGGAATATAGTTTGTGTATATTATTGCAGTCAAATCGATATCAAAGTGTTAAACACTTAGGTTGTTAAGCCCTATTGTAACTACAAAGAAAATATTGTAGAATATGCAAGCTGATCTAGACAGAAATTAAATTACAGGTTGCCAGGGCCTGGGGGCAGGGGGAATGGGTGTTGGTAAATTCATAATCGGTGTTTGGAAAGATGGGCAAATTTTAGTACTGGAAGGTGGTACATCATTGTGAATGTGACTAATCATACTGAATGGTGTGCTTGGGTGTGGGTGAGATGGGAATGTGTTATATAAATCCTTCTGCTACGTATATACTCAAAAGAATTGAAAGCAGAGACTTGAACAGATACTAGCACACTGATGTTCATAGCAGCATTATACACAATTGCCAAAATATGGAAGCAACCCAAGTGTCCATCAACAGATGAATAGATAAACAAACTGTGGTATGTACATATAATGAGATACTATTCAGCATTAAAAAGAAATTAAGTTCTGGTTCTTGCGACAACATGGATGAATCTTGAAGACATTATGTTGAATGAAATAATCCAGGCACAAAAGGACAAATATTGTATGAGCTCATTGATAGGAAATAATTAGAATATCAAAACTCATAGGGTTAGAATCTAGAATATAGGTTACCAGGGGCTGGGTGGGGGGTAAGGAATGGGGAGTTAATGCTTAATTTGTATAGAATTTCTATTTGGGTTGATTGTAAAGTTTTAGAAATGGATAATGGTGATGGTAGCACAGCATTGTGAGTGAAATTAACAGTACTGAATTATATATGTGAATGTGGTTAAAAGGGGAAATTTTAGGTTACATATATATTACTCAAATAAAAATTAAAAGGTCCATCATAGAGCTGTACAACACAGTGAACCCTATTGTGAAACAATGGACTATAGTTAATAACAGAGTGGTATATGGGGAAATACACAGTAATGTAAACTATGGGCTATAGTTAATAGTACAATTATAATGTTCTTTTCTCAATTGTAACAAAAGTACCACTCTAAGGCAATGTGTTAATAATGGGGAGGCATATATGGGATCGCTATATTTTTTACATGATTTTTCTCTAAACCAACAATTTCTCTAATTAAAAAAAATTTAAAGAAAGATCAATTAAAGAAACAATGACAATTATATACAATATGTGGTCCTAGACAGGATCTAACAAGGGAGGACAGAAAGCTCAAAAGGACCTTATTGGGGCATGTGAAAAAATTGAAATATAGACTGTAAGCTTTATATTAATGTTAAATTTCTTGAACTTGATAACAACACTTAAGGTGATTACATAAGTGGATATCCTTGTTCTTCGAAAATGTACATGGCAATATTAAATGTTCAAGGAGCATGCCATATACAACCTACACTTAAATGTTCAGAAAATGGATTGATAAATAGATGGGTGGGTAGGTGGATTGAGAGAGAGAGAATGATAATGGCAAATGTGGCAAAATGTTAAAATTGGGAAATCTGGGTATGGGAGGGATGGGATATATTGTAGTTCTCTGTATGGGATTTGGGTTATTTTTGTAATTGTCTCATAGTTTGAAAGTACTTCAAAATAAAAACTAAAAAGTGTGGCAAAATTGGGAAAAAATCCTTTGAAGGAAATTAGAAAAGTATTGTACAGTTCTATCAGTTTCCAAGATTCTATATGCCATGATTCTTACCTGACTTTATTAAGCAATCAGTGATATTTGATCTTTGCAAAATTTAAAGCATTCTTTTCTTTTTTAAAAGAATATTACTACTACTAATCTTGTCTTGGTTTGAGCTAACTTTTGCATCTCAACAAGGAAGACAAGAACAATTTCTTGATTAGCTTTATTTCCAGCTATATCCATTCTTTATGATTTTGCATTTCATCCTGAACTCCTTTTGTGCTTCTTTAGAATACAAGATATACCCAGTAGTACAAAGGAGGGGGAAAGGGCCTTCTTTTGCCCACTTTCAACACAAATTCCAGCCCATTAAGGTAGGCTGCCTAACGGCAAAATGATGAATTTATGTTTTGAAACTTCCTTTTGTTTTCATCTTGCACCAGTTTTCCAGTCTTTAAAGTCCCTACCCACCAAGTATCCATTGTGTTCATGTACCTCCTAGGAACCCTTTACCATCTCTCTCTTACTTGCCAACCTCATCACTCACACATACACACATGCACACACACACACACACACTCCACCCCTTCTCCCAACCTCTCACACACCTTCCTGTATCAAAATGTCTAGACCTTTTGTGTCCTTAAGTAACCCATCTCAAGGGAAGAAATCAGCTGAATTGAAACCAGTTACACAAATGTGTGACTGATAGTATTTCATTTCTGCCCAGCATGATTTCCTTACAAAAGAGAAATTCCTGACTCAAGGTAAATAAAAGTGGAGGTAGTTCAGCTTAATGTAAAGAGTTGGAGATTTGGAGCCAAAGGATTTGAGTAGTCCTTCCAGTCCCAACTATTCTTTGGTTTCATCCTCTATAAAGTATAACTTTGGCTAATTTTCAGAAATCTTACTAGAATTAAATCAGATGATGTATCTAAAGCACCAAGCATAGTGTCTGTACTATCAGACATGCCAAAGGGGTGCTGATGCAAAGTCCCAGAAATCAGTTAGCATTTATAAAGGGTATTTATTTGGGGTAGAAGCTTACAGTCACAAGGCCATAAAGCATAAGTTACTTCCATCACCAAAGTCTGTTGCCCCGTGTTGGAGCAAGATGGCTGCTAGTCTCTGCAAGGTTTCAGCCTTCCTCTTCCTCCTAAGGCTCCGTTGGTTCCAACTCCTTCCATTCTCCTTTCTTTCTGGGCTCAACTGCTTAGAGCTCTTCACAAGGTTAACTGTAGATTATCAGGCTCATGTCTCTTCCTGGGGCCTCTGCCTTGTCTAATGAGCTGTCTCTCTTCCTCTGTGTTCTTCTTCCCAGGGCTCTAGCATCAAAACTAAAACTGCCTCCTCTGATGTGTCATTTTCTCTGTGAGTCCCTGCCCACCAAGGGGGTGGTGACTCAATGTCCTACTGATGTGGCCGAATCAAAGCTCTAATCATAATTTAATCACATAAAGGTGAAACCCCTGAATTTAATACAATCTAATATGCCCAGAGGAACAGACCAGTTTACAAAAAGAATCCAATATCTATTTTTGGTATTCATAAACAATACCAAACTTCCACAAGTTTCTGACATAAATTAGCAGTTAATTAACAAATAGCACAATAAATCAGCCCTTAAAATGGTACAATTTCAGATACAGCATCAATAAGCTAAGGAAGGTAGTTTGGACAGCAGTTCTTTACTGTTGTTTTCATATCATATCTATAGTATTCTTTTAATTTTCTTTGTTGTTGTTTGTTTTCTGGAAAGAGATTTACAGGAAGTTAGGGACCAAACTTTCTGAGGCCTTTCCTTTATAGTTTTAACAATTGCTTTCTCTTAATAGCTTGTAGAATGAGTCCTATTATTTTAGCCACAAAGATGCAGGTTAAATGTCAGCAAGAGATTAACTTTGTCATGTGTGATCAGAGAACAGCTGAGGCTAATAAACCATGATTCAACTACACCTGCCTTATGCTGTCCTAAGAGCTCTTCCTCCTGCTCCCTACCTGCCATCGCCACTTCACACACTTGAACAGAAAGATAAGTGAGGGCACTTGTGGCTGACAACTTCCACCATGAGGAATATCCATTATCATCTTCAAATGAAAGAATGGCTTGTGCTAAAGGTCAGCTCATGCGTCCAATTCTACCTTTGGTTTGTGGATAAGCCACCAGATGTGAACCAAGATGCTGACAGCCTTTAAAATCTGGCATCTTCTAAAAGGCAGATGAGAGAATAGTGAACATAATGGGAATGTATTATCCCCTGTTCCTGCACTCTTTATTTTACTTTAGTTATTTATTCATTTTCATTTTGATTAGATGTAGTTTGCAAAGAGTGATGCAGACACTCAGGGGAAATTCACTATTAGGTTAATTATTTAATTAGCTTAAGTCTTCACATTTCATAGTACTTCACCCATTTTATATGGACTCATTTGCTTAATAATTAAATTTTATGCATGAAGTTTTTTAATATAAATTTTTACTAGTAAATAAATTGAGCAATAGCATATGATTTTTCCAAGAGAAATCAATCTTCCTTCCCCTTGATTAACCTAGATGCATGAAGAGAGAACATTCATTATTAAATTTTAAAGCTTTGGTTAACAGAAAGTTGCTAATTTAGTCTTTGCCGTTGAAAATATTTTAAAAGTTATTAGTCTACTTTATAGCCTTATCAAATGCAACATGGTATGATGAATGGAATGCTTTGAATATTCTCTGATGATTGGACCATTTCCTATTTTTTTAATGTCATAACTTTTATGCCCAATAATACTGGAGTTGAAAATTCATAAGGCAGAGGAGAGAAGACTGTATCAATTATAAGATATCCCCTGGAATGTATTCTTTTTAAAAATAAATTCATATTTCCAGTTTTCCCTTATATTTCTTTGTTTCTGAGAGTCAAATATAGAAAACAAATGAGGATACTATTTAGTTGAGATCCCGTACAGTGTGGTTTCATTCTGTACTCTATTCAGAAAATAGCTTGTGCTCAAATGATTTATGGATAGGGAATACAAACTCTTTATTTCCCTGCCCTGTTTCAGGATCTAGTTTAGCAAATAAAAACAAAATGATAATCTTATTTTCCTTCGGAAGCATTTATTAAAAATCACCTGACCATCCATACCCACATTTTCACCACCTTATGTCTACTTTTAACTTCTTTTATTAAAATATTTTTAATGAAGTATATCATTCATACATGAACATACATAAACAATAAGTGTATAGTAAAAGTGAACTTACGAAATAAACATGCATAACATCATACAGGGTTCCCATTCATCACCCCTCCACCAACACCTTGCATTGTTGGGATACATTTGTTACAAACTATGTGTATTAGTCAGCGAAAGGGGGTGCTGATGCAAAACACCAGAAATCTATTGGCTTTTATAAAGGGCATTTATTTAGGGTAGAAGCTTACAGTTACCAGGCCATAAAGTATAAGTTACTTCCTTCACCAAAGTCTGTTGCCACATGTTGGAGCAAGATGGCTGCCGACATCTGTCAAGAGTTCAGGCTTCCTGGGTTCCTCTCTTCCCTGGCCTTGTTTCTCTCCAGGATCAGCTACCCTGCTTTCTCCAGAAGGCCAGCTATAAACTATCAGGTGACTGGCTCTGTCTCTCTCTCTGGGCTCTATTCTCTCTGGTCTCAGCTGCTCTGCTTCTCTGTGTGCTTACTTCCCAGGCTCCAGCTCAAAACTCCAACCTCCCTCTTCTGCCATATCATTTTCTTTGTTGAGTCCCCGCCCCCTTGGTGATGTGGCCAATCAAAGCCTTAATAATTATTTAATCAAGTAAAAGTGAAACCTTTGAATCCAATCTAATCTAATATGCCCAGAGGGACAGACCAGTTCACAACATAATACAATATCTATTTTTGGAATTCATAAACTTTATCAAACTGCTACACTATGCAAGAACATCATCAAAATATTACTAACTATAGTCTGTATCTTACATTTGCTGTATTTTCCCCCAACCCACCCAAATTTTTTAAACGAATCAATTTTATTGATACATTATTAATAAAGCATACAATTTATCCAAAGTGTATATCTGTACAACCCTGTGAGTCACACTTCCTGAAGCTATTTATTTTTAGGAGGTTCCGGGAATTGAACCCGGGATCTCATACATGCGAAGGAGGCGCTCAACCACCGACTACACCCATTCCACTGAAGCTATTTTCTAAATCTTTAAAATGGGTATAACAAATATATTCCTGAGGGTTTCTGTGAGACTTTAACAAAATGATATGTATACAGTTTCTAATACAGACTCTGACATTCAGCAAGCACTCATTAACAGATTTTATGTTTTAGTATTGCTAGATGTTATATGGTAATAGAATATATTGGGGGCATTCTAAGCATTTTAACACAAATAATAAGTTAATATCCACTAATACCATCACTCCGTGCCTTGTTACAGCGACACCTAAAGCCTAGAACATAGTAAATGAACAAGAAAGAATTGTTGAAAAATGTGCACTTTTAACTCTACGCTTAATACCTTTTAGGCTTTAGGGCTTTTTATAAAGTGAAAAACTGGGACTATATGCCAATTTGATTCTCTTTGGTACAATCAAACAACCCAGCATTTCACACAGAGGTAAAATGCAGACACTGACAGGGAAAGTTAACATTTAGAATCATCCTGAATTATGGCATTCACTTTAAAAGGGCCATTCGGTCTAACAGCCTTTCATAAAATGGATTCACTGCATCAGTCCCTTTAGAATATTATTGATGCATAGAAATTTGTCCCTTTAAATCAACAGTGAAGGTCATGCATATACGTAAAAAAGAAGAAATTTCCAGAATTTAGAAAAAGTGGGAAAATTACCTCTTTTAATAGACTAATATGGTGTCTTTCTTTCCATGAAGTCTCTGCAACAATAAGTTACAATAAGTGACCAATAAGTATTTATCAAATGTTGAGTAAATTCATTCTTAACTAATGTCAGAATCACTTCAGTATTACATTGAGGTGTGTTGTGCACCCACCTTTTCAAAGAAACAATAATTTTGGTAAAGATATTTTATTAAAGATGTCAGAATATAAAATCTTAAAGTTTTTTATTAGATTTTATTCTGTGACAGATTATGAAAATGATATCCATTCCTCCATTCATTTTGCTTTACTCTTATTAGTTAATGCCAGTTTAGATTGCTTCAGAGAAGGGAAACTTGCCTAACAGTAGAAAAAACTCCTAGGATTACAGTCCCTCTCCCTCCAAGAATCACTGGTGTACCAATATAATTGTACTTATAGGACTCACTCAAATAGTTTGCATTTAATTCAAGATTTCTTCGAGAAAATTGCCTATGAGTCATTCCTCTAATTATGGGTTACCAAGGAAATTAATATCTCTGAAGCCACAGAAGAGCAGAGGTAAGTTAAATTCAGCAGCTAATTGTGAGAGAAGTTACTGGCTTATCCTAGCAGGGCTTTCCCTCAGTGTAGGATATTGGGCTTCCCCTGGGCAACTGGAAGTGCTTTGGCAGCTGTGGTCTGGCTAATGAATTGAGTAATTTAAACCGGAAAGGATTAAGTGGGCACTGATGATCAATGCACAAGCTAAAAGTGTTGATTAGGCTATCAGTGCTTAGCCTAAGCCCAAATAAAAGAAACTCATGAAGGATGCGCAGTGAAAGATTTTTAACATGATACGAAAAGATTGGAGTTAATAAAACAAATGATGATGAAGTCAGGATCTGTGCATTTGAGAATAGGATCCTTGTATTGATCATTTTGCCAACATTAATGTTCTTTCATCATAAATGATTTTGGACTTCAGTTTCTTAGATACTTAGTCAAATTAATAATTCACTGTGCAACAAAAATCCTTAATTTTCCTCCCACACACATATGTGAATGCACTACACACATGTATATGTGTTTATATGCATGCACATGTGTATGTGTGTGGAGAAATAGAGAAGAGTCAATGTTGACATTTAAAAGGAAGTACACTGATCATTGGTGAAACTTCAAGAACAAGATGAGTATAAGCTAGCCTCTTAGAAACTTGACCCTTGACATTGAGGGCTTCAGAATCAAGCTACCTTTTTACTTTTTTTATGGTTTAAATTTGATGACACTACCTTACTTTGGAGAGCTGAAATTTTTATCATTTTATAAAAGCTGAATAAATTGAACCAAATCAGGATTTTTACTCATTGGGATAATTCTCACTTTGATTAATCCAGTGCTAAACATACCTTATCCTCAAATTACCTTTACATTAAAGATCACGTCTTGGCAATCTCAGCCCCATACAGTATCTCTGACTACATGGATAATGGTTTATAATGTTTATTTTCAAGTCGATGAAATTATAATATTCTTAGAGTACTACAGAAATTCCTGCAAAGTATATATGTTCATACATGGAATACAGTGTAATTGGAAAAATTCCTTTCCCTGTGTTTTTTTAGAAGATGACAATCATTATTGCATATGATATGTGTTATGTAGTAACAGGCTGTAAACAATAAACAACCTTCCAAAAGAAGCAGGGAAAAAATGCGTACTTTCAAGCAAAACCTTTATTCTGTCACTGATATTTGCAGAGAATTATGCATCCAAAAGGAACATATATTTTATAATCTAGGAACATACTATTATTCCCTGGAGCATTTTTACTTCTTAAAATCAACTTTTTAAAAATTTAATTTATATAAAATACACTCAAAAGTGTACAGTATAGTTCAGTAAATTTTGACAAATCTATGCACTTGTATAATCGTCACCCCAAATCAAACCACAGAACATTTCTACCAGGCCAATAAACATATAAAACATTCCTCAAAAAAAGTTCTCTTATGCCCCTTTTTCAAGTATACCACTCTTCCACCAGCCCCTGGGCATGGTTGAAAACAATAGATAGTCCCCATTTTAAGCTTGTTGCCAGGCTCTATCCTAATAAACATACCAAGTGTTGGGCCTCAGTGGCATGTGAAAGTATTTTGAAAATTCTACATTAATATACATGTAGATACTATAGTTATATAATTTTCTATTTATGCCTTTCTCATGGGAAGAATATTGAGTGAAACATCTGGTGAGTAATAAAAATAGCACTGGGTTTGGTATAAAGCCTAATTGGTTTCAAATTCTGGATTACTTACTTTCCTGATGACTATATTTTATTCAAGTTACATAACCTCTGGGAACCCTGATTTCCCCCTTTGTTAAATGGACGTGACTTCCACTTACAGAATGTAGAAAAGAGTACAGGAAATCACATGGATAGTTTACCCAGGACAGTGACTGTCACCTCTATGAGTCTCCAGTCTGAGGCCCAGTCATTCTCCCTCAACTCTAATTGCACTTCTGAGGGATTAGGTTCTGGGGATGATGTTAGATTATTTGTCTTCCATATAATCCATGCAAATTGACTGTTTTTCTTTATGAGCTTGTCCAAAATCACAGTAACAGTTTCAACACCTGTACTTTAAACAAAGAGACTTATTATCACCTTCATCTAAAATGACTATTGATAGAGTTTAAAAACAATTGAGTCAAAAAACAGTTAGATCCAAGATGCATATTTGGTAGACCATTTTTCTGTGGTTTCTGTGTAGTCAGCTGGGCTCACCATCAATCTGACAGTCTTGTATCAGAGCCTCAGGAAAGGACAGCCCAGTCTGCCGCTTTGGTGGTGAGGCAATGTGCAGATCTATATCCCTAACCATGTAATTGCAACTCCAACCACTTTCTTTGTTTAGGTCACTTTTGTAGTTTCTGTGGATTTTGAGAGCTACCACTCAAAATGGTGTAGAGCTGTATATTGATTCAAGTTGTCCAAAAGACAGACCTCTAAGACAGAATTAAAGGTATAAGCAATGTACCTTAGCAGGAAATGCCTGAGAGAGAAAATGGCAATGGTGCTAGGAGAAAGTCATTGGACCACAATTCAGATCTGACCCTGAATGAAGGAGAGAAGGAAAGATGGAAGGTTGGGTTCAAACATCTTAGACTGCATTGCAGTCATAAGGGGAATTCAGCAAGGCCATCAGAGAGTCCTTGAGCCAAGGTTGCCTGTCAGAGGAGTCCTGCATTTCCCAAGAATGGGCCAATCAATCACTGGCTGAGAGCAGCCTGTGGAAGCTTGGCCTCAGTGCAAGTGTAATGATAGATTTCAGAGTTCAACAGCTTGGGGTACTGAGAGGCTCATTCCCATGACCTCAACAAGTGGTCCCTCTCAAACATTAATGAGCATATAGATCACATAGGGATTTTGTTAAAATGCAGATTCTGATTCAGTAGGTCTGGGGAGGGACCTGAAACTCTGCAGTTCTAACAAACTCCCAGAAGCTGCTTGTCACCACACTTGGGCTTATAAGGGTGGAGAGCACTTTAATTCATAGTCTGTCCAAATTTGTGAATCCATTATTCCTCCTTTTCACTTGCAGTCAAGGAAGCCAAGTTCCACAGAACTTTTGTACCAAATTGACTCCTAGGCCACTGTCCATCTTTAGATGGCTGGCTCACTCTGTCATGTGGTTATCCCTGGGGCAATCATCTGTGACCAGCATTCCAGGATAATGTAATAAAAAATTTGATGACCTTACTTAATAAACAGCCAATGCCTTCATTTCACAAGTGGGCTGTGAGCTCCCTAGACCCTAAGATGCCCCTTCAGGATAAGCATTTTCATTTACACCAGAGGGAATTTTGTCTAGAGGTTTGTTATGCCCTGAGGGTATTTGTTTTCTAGTCAGAATGAGAATTTTCTTCCCTCCTCTTTGCTTCTTTAATGTTACTAAATAAATATTTGTTCATATCATTATTTATATATTAATATCAGTCAATTAAAATAATGCTTTTATTTTTTAAGAATTCCACATCTACCTGCTTTGGCTTTCCATAGTTCTGATTCTCATATTTTGTACTGCAGAGGACAGAAAGAATATGGAAATGCTTAGATGAATATTCAAGAGAAAGATTCTAGAAAGCCCACAGACTTATCCATTAGCATCTACCACACAAATGCTTTAGGAAGTGGACTTCTTTTTCTCGAGCCCTCTCTCTTTTATTATGTTCTTTCAAATTTTGTGATGACTTCACCATGAAAACTCAATTTGCTGCTAATGGACTTGAAGCCTTTGTTGTCTGGGAAAGTCCAGGAAACTATTGCAAGACAACATAACTCCTGGGCTCAGGAGGCAGGTAACAGTAAAAATCTTTGAATCAAAAAAGGGTCCTGCACAGTAAATTTAAAGAAAGATGAACTGGCAGCCTTAAACTCAGCAAATACACTCATCTCCAGAAGCTCTCAAAAAATAACAATCACATAATTGGTGTTTTCTGAAGAAAGCCGTATTTACTTTAGTATAACAATACTAGCCCAGCTGGCAGACTCCAAGTGCTTGAAGATATTTAGGAAGCCAGCACAGTACATAATTATATCTTTGAAAGGAAAATAAATAATCCCTCCAGGAATAAAGTATTTTCATTCATACAAAATCTGGCCGGTTTGTCAACCAGCCTCATACAATGACAGATAGCAATGGGAGGGAAATTACAAATGGATCTTATTCCCATGCCAGGAATCAACAACCCTACCTTCATGTTTTCTTCTAACCACTGAAAATCGAGCCACCTCAGTACAAAGGCAAAGAATTGCAGGCCCCAGGGTAAGCTAAACACCAATCACACTTTATGGTTCAGGGAACTGCAGAATGTAACTCATACCACAAAGCCCACTGTCTTTCTCCCACCGCAGCAGAGTCCCCTTACTTTGGAGTTCAGTGGTTTGAAAATTCTCAAGTTAGGCTTCATGGAATGAGTTCTTCAGGCTTGGATTCTGAAGAATTCTTCTGTTACTTGCTAGCTCTGCCATTTTAGGCAGGTGTCTTAAACTCCATGAGGCCATAAATCCCCACCTCCTTCCTTGTGACTTTATTTTTTTAGGAGGTACTAGGGATTGAACCCAGGACCTCATACATGGGAAGCCGGTGCTCAACCACTGAGCTACATCCAATCCCCAATGGAAGTTGGTTTTTTGTTTGGTTTTAGGGGGTACCGGAGATCGAACCTGGGACTGCGTACATGGGAAGCAGGTGCTCAACCACTTAACTACATCCACTCCCCTCCCTTGTGACTTTTAACAAGAGGCTGAATTTTGTAATAAATGTGAATAAAGCCCCATGGAAGGTTATAATCACCTTTCAAATAGGAGATTAATTTCAAATGGAATCCTTGTTACTAGGTATTGAAGACAGGGAGGCATTGGATTCCTCCAGGTTCTTGGCTATGTTACATAAATGAATTTAAGAATACAAGTTTATTTATGCCAGTAAAAAGAATTTATTGGGAAATGGGGGGAAAGAACAGAGCTTGCTGGGAAATGGGAGAAAAAAATGGAAATATACACCAAGATTTGGTGCAGGCTCCTCTAGGCAGAGAAAGTATGTTCTGCCTCAGTGTGATTACCTTTTAAACTGTTAATTATTCCTCCCTCTTGCTAATAATTAAGGAGATGGGCCCCAGCAGTTATTGATTACCCCACCTATGGTGGAGGCCAGTGCTGAGGTCTGTTTGGAATACACAGGGCCAAGAGGAGGTCCCAGAAAGAGAAACTGGGACGTCAAGGTTAAACTTAAGTTCTCAGCGAGGTCTTGCAGCCATCTTGTCTGTCGACCATATTGTCTGTTGGTCATCTTGTGGCTCATCTTTTCCTCTGTTTCCCTGTACTAACCTGCCTCAACTGCCCCCTCAGAGAGTTCACGCCCTTATTCTTAAAGGGGTGCTGAGGGGTGATGATCATTCTTCTATAGTTACTTCCTGCTGGTTAGGGCAGTAGTCCCTGCCTGACGACATAAACCTCTGGCTATTCTATTGAAGTTGAGGAAAGACGGTCCTACACTGTGGTTGGAACTGGCTGAAATCCCCGCATGACTAATATCTTGCTTTAGAGGGCTTTGATTCTGGAAGAAATCAACTTAGTTAGAATTTTGAAGATACATGGCTCCACTAAAAGGATAAAGAAGATAGGGGTAAGTGGGTCCAAAAAGGGGGCCAGCTATGACATACTGGACCATGAGAGTGAGAAAGCCAGTGCCTTCAGAGGCTGCATGCCCCTGAAGTTGGTGGGCTTCATCTTGCAGGTTTTGAATGCTGTCTAGGACTATTCCAGAGCAATTTATATAAAGCAGCATTTTTTTTCTTGAGAAATAGGCATGTCCTCCTACCCCCAACCCCCATGCTGCTGTTAGCATGTTTAAGGCTCTGTGATTTTTCAGTACTACAGCAGCAAGAGAGTCTGTTTGCTATCTTAGAACTTCTAAGGCACAGCTAGTTTCTTCTATGCTGTTAGCTCTAGGGAGAGATTGTAATAGATAATGGGATTTGGTATAAATTGCCAATCCTAGTTTTCCATGGTGGTGGTTATGTTTAAGATAGCTAAGAGGGGGACGAGAAGAGGCATTTCCCTTTTAGTTATTGCATAATTGTATAGGGAGAAACTATAGGAAATGAAAACAGACAAGATTTCTTAAGGAGTGTCTGGCTTGCCTTCCCCTTAGCAATAGATGTTTGGGCTAAAGTTAAAGCGAATAGCTGGCTTTGATACAGACATTACTTAGCTTTGTCTCTTGGAGAGGCATTTCAGGCCATCCAATGACTGGCAGTAGGTACATCCCATCAGGTACTTTTGGTGAGCTGGCTCTTTCCTGCGCAGCTGGCTTCACTCGGGATAAGTGTATCTAGCTGTAATTCCTTTAACTTTAATAGCTGTGGGAGTGATCAGACCCACGGAGTAAGGTCCTTTCTATTTTGGCTCTAATTGAGAGTGAAGCCTGTTCTCCTGCCAGGTTTTGATCAGAACCTGGTTTCCAGGTGTTGGGTAAGGGAAGGTTGCCCACAGACCATCTTGAAGGGGCTAAGCTGAAGTGGGTCCTAGCGACCTTATTTCCTGTTTACCTTCTGGTGGGAAACACTTATCCATGGCAGGATGGCATGTTGGTCTGCCAGTCCTCCCCAGGGTATGAGTGGGACAGGTTCTGGAATAAGGGCTAGGAGGGTGATCTGGGTTAAACACATTCATTAAGTACTTAGAAAATGAAGTTTACCAGGACTTTTAACATGTTCAATATCCCTCTGCATATGATCTAGAACAGAAAAGATATCATCATAATCATTACGCATACACGTACAATACTTAATACTAATTAATGCACTATCCAATGCATAAGTTTCTCTTTGAGCTGCAATTAATAGATCTAAGCTCCAGGTTTGCAATACCATATATGTTATCTCTCCATGGGAGTAGGCCATAATGCCAGTTGTGTTTAAGTTCTACTTACATTGCTTTGGTAATCATTCTCCACTTGGTATCCCCTTCACACAGCCAGCATGCTGCAGCACCGTTGGCTCTAGAAAGACTAGGAAGGTAAGGCTCCAGTATTTCACTGGCCTGGTTCATAGCACCCTTTGGCACTATGAATAGAGCCAGTCTGGAGGCAATGTCCATTGTACATTTGGCCGTATCGAGCCATCGCTGGCTGCTGCAGGAGTTTGAAACTGCATTGTACTCTCCATCCACTTCAGGAGCATAACCAGAGATGTAGTAGAAACCTTTATTGTTTTAGGGGTCAGTAACCAACCTAGCCAATAACTCAAGTGGAGAGGCGAAATGCAGGATATTGAAGGCCTGGTTTGAATGTACAAGAGGGTTAGACAATGCTGAAGTCTATCTCTTTTGATTTTTATACTCTTTCTAAACACTTCCAATGCAGTTTATAACATTTCATATGAACTTAACTGTTTTAGTACTTTGCTTTTTACTTCTACACCTTTACCATGATGACATTAATTAACAGGTATTTTACCAGCACAGGAAAAATTACTTTCTTCAGTTATTTTTGAAAACTAAAGATTCCCAATGGAATTAAGATTATCTTTCCTTACCATCACTTTAACATGCAGATTGAGGTGGCCTCTGACAGGTTTCCCTGTTATGAAGTTACTTTTTGCTATTAATATCAATTTAGGTTTCTGATTAATAATTGCTTCTTGGAATTAGCCATTTAAATGCTTTAGTTTAGAAGATGCTTTTACAAACTTTTTATACTTAACCATAACCACGTAGACTAGTTACCTTACATTTAAATAAGTTTATTAAATTACAGTTAGTAACCAATGAAGTTTACATTATCCATTTAAGAGATGGCAGATCTACATTTCCTTTTTAGCTTAATTTCATTAAACATGAACTTACAATTTTCATCATTTTAAAGATTTATTACATATAATGTTAATGTATTTACTTGGTACTCTATAAACCAGGGAGATAAAACCCAAACCCAACCTAAATAAAATTGAAACCATTGTAGTTTCTGCAAGGAAGGTTCTTTTTCTTTCCTTTACAGGAGACTTGAAGCCTCTTTTCTTTAATAAAATTCTAAAACTGAACAATCTTAAAAGCATACTGACTGCTAGGTTTTGGAATATATTTTATAATTGCTTAATTTGTTTTAATCATAATTTAGAAAAATTCTTTCCATAGCTTTCAAGGACTTTTCCTTTACTTACTAAAATTTGCTGATAGAATTATTAACCACCCTTATTTGAAGGTTGTTAAAATGTTTACATTGGGGAATTACAGGATAAACTATGATTTTTAATTCCACAGCCTAGAAGATAGAGTTTTAATCTGTCACACCTAGCCCCTCCCTCAGAGCTCTTGCAAAGAGAATGCCCTGGGGGCTGGATAGGTTAAAGAGTTTAGGAAAATCTTTTTCCCTTTTCCAGTAGTTCCTATATTCAGATTTTTATATGATCTTTGGATCCTGCTTAGTCAAATTTGGGCCCCAGGAATATTCATTCACATATATAATTGCATACTTAATTTTAGCAATTTGAATAGATCTCCTTTAAGAATTTCTGTTTGTTAATTTTATATTACCATCCCAATGTATGAAGATATATGTACTGAATAAATAGGCAGGCACGAATAGAGAGTTAGACAAAAAAACACAACTTAAAGTTACTTAAAACTTTCATTCTTATACAAAATAAGTTTAACTGTAAAATAACATTCAAAAGATTTCTTTGAAGGCTATTTCTAATTAATCTAATTTGCACTGTGACCGTGCAGTTTTACATAAGAATTTCATTCCTTTTAATTATTGGCTTATAACCAAATTGTCTCCGGTGCTTTAAAATACAGTTTACGACATTTTCCTTTACTTCAGAGCTTTGCTTATTTCCCATTTTGACTTTGGCAGACCTCGGATGAGCAAGACTAATTCCAGTATATACTCACTGAGGTCATTGAAGCCTCAGAGAAACTGGTTTCTCTCATGAATTGCTCCTTTTAGGAATCACTATATTCAGAGGTGGGAGGTCCGCATCCCCAGTCCTCAGAGATAACAGGACACCAGCAGCCGCTGGACTGGAACAGTGGACGTTCAGCCCTCTGGGTTGAGAATTCCACCAGGCAGTAATTTAGTCCACACTTGGAGCCACGAGAGAAAGCAAGGTCACATACCAGTGAAAGGACAGGAAACCAGGGTGTCTCAAGTTTGCTTTCCTCTGAGCCATAGGGGGCAGAAGCTGTCATGAAATAACCATAAGCAAAGGCACGGGGTGAGGCTAGACTTGAAGTAACCATAAACCAAGGCAAACTCAGTTTATAATTACTATTTTTTTTTTCTTTTTCTTTTTTTTTT
>JAQZBX010020381.1:0-32978 GCA_029593785.1 Cabassous unicinctus
GGGAAATTACTTTTCCTTACCTTGTTAATATTAGTATAAATAGAAGTCAGAATCATGTAGAAGACAAAGCACTGGACCAGTAGGCAAGAACCTTGAGTTCTAATCCTGTTAGCCACAATGAGCTAACACTTTTGGCAGAATCTTACCCTTTCTTGGACTTCGGTCTTCTCATGTATAAAACTATAAAAGTAAACCACATGATTGAATTCTCATCCAGTTTTAAATTTTTTTTTCATTTTGTGATTCCAAGTGAAGTAACTAGGCCTTTAGAGAGAAGTTTTCATAAAACATTGTCATTTCCAAAAGCACAGCTCTGCAATTAATACAGCAATTGTTTAACTTATGGTTTTCTTCTCACAGTGCTGTTTCCATTTGAGTTCAAAATTTTATTTGATTCATTGTTACTTTTAGCAAAAATATATTTTGTATTAAATTATAATTTTCCATTTTTATATATGTAATAGATCTAAGTGAATTAAATCATAAAAACTGCCAAAATGATAAAATACATAATTTTTAAAATTATATAAAAAGTAAACTCATAAATATGCTTTTATAAAAGTTTTAATGACTTACCTAATGAGACTTTTTTATACTTATTAAATTATAGTAAAATTATATGTTTGAAAACAAGAATCCAATAACTGTAAGGCACTAATCTCAATAAGAATGCTTTCTTAAAGGAACTCAATATATATGCATTAGGATGTGCCTCAAATGGAAATGAGTATTTCAAAATTAAAACAGTCATATATTATTTGACCTATTCATCTTTGATCACCCTGGGTTGCTGATTAAAAACAATCTTTTATCACTTACCGAATGTCCTCCTAAAATATAGACTTTTTTTTTAGTTATACCCATTTTTTCTAGCATCAGAGACACTTTTCCTTAAAATGTCATGTTCCTTTTTACCTTCCATTTCCTTCTTTTTATGAAGAAAGAAACAATTTGGCTCATTTATTCAAGGCTAAAGAATTGGTCTCCATCACTAGGATTAAAGAAAAGCATGATTGGTGCTTCTTGCAGTTAAGTAGGCTGCAGATACCATGAAATGGGTTGACTTAACAATGGAAATTTATTAGCTTACAGTTTGGAGGCTGAGAAAAATGTCCAAATCAAGGCATCATCAAGGCAATGCTTTCTTCCTGCTGCCAGTGATCCTTGACTCCTTTGCCACATGGCAAGGCACATGGCGGCATCTGCTGTTCTCTTCCTTCTCTTCTGAGTTTTGTAGCTTTCATCTTCTTGCTTCTTTGGCGCTCTCTCTCTCTCTCTCTCTGTATTTATCCCATTTATAAAGTACTCCAGAAAGAAGATTAAGGCCCATCCTAAACGAGCCTCATCAAAGGATTCTATTTACAATCAGTTTACACCCAAAGGAATGGATTAACATTAAAAACATGCTTTTCTAGGGCATATATGGTTTCAAGCCACCAGAACGTTTATTCCCTCTGTCACAACCATATTTCAAAATGGGCTTTCGTGATATTGATTCAGTTGCAGATCAATGATGAACATTTTTAGCAGAGTTAGCTATAGAATCAGTAGTTTTCTTATCTTGGCTCAATGGAACACCAGTAGTTTTAATTTTTATAACTCTGCTGTTGGTTTCCTGAACTGTTGTTACTAAAATTTGAAAACAAAACAAAAATTCATGTCTTAGTTTGTCAAAACTCCTATCAGTAATACCACAAACTGGTTTTGGCTTAACAACAGGAAGTTATTGTCTCATGGTTTTGAGCTTAGAAGAAGTCCATAATCAATATGCCACTAAGGCTTCCTTTCTCCCCAAGGACTAGCATTCTGATGCTGGTGGCCAGCAATCCTTGGGGTTCCTTGGCTTTCCTGTTACATGGCAATGCCATCTCTTTTCTCTTCCAGGTTCCCACTGACTTCCAGCTTCTTGTTTCTTCCTGTGACTTTCTTCTTTATAAGGTCTCCAGTAATCTGAATTCAGACCCACCCTTACTCAATTGGGTCACAACTTAACTAAAACTGACATCTTCAAGAGGTTTTCTTTATAATGCATTCACACCCACAGAGGCATGGATTAAGTTTAAGAACCTGTATTGGAGTATAATTCATCTTATTACAATGCACAGAGAAAAAGTATCTCTGTTTTGTCAGAGGAAAGCACTGAATTTTGAGCTGAGGTCAACAATGATTTTGGAGTATTTCCATTTGTTCACGACTAAGAAACTATAAAATTATACTCGTTCAAGCCTAATATATCCCGACCTTAAAATTACTACTGGTGAAAAGAATCACAATTTTGGTAATTTTTCATAAATGCAGCCCCAAAGTTGAGAGAGTGCCAGAATGAGGGTCAGAGATTGGAACTGCAATAAGATTTAAGAGAAGAAAAAGTTGAAATGGGAATGGCATTAGTATGTGTGTCTCTATATTTTAATATAGGGTTTTTGAAACTTTAAGAATTTGTAGATTAAAAGTGATAGAAAAATAAAGAAAGATTAAAGAGAACAACTGCCCCAATAGAACTATGAATATTGAAGGAATTAATTCATTTGATCTTCAAGGAAGGCTTATCAAAACCATTTTGCTCACCACTGATAAGTATTCATGTGTGATATGTGTCAGCACATGTGATCTCCTTTACCCCACTCAACACCCAAGTCCCCTTCCCATCATGTAGGTCTGCACTTGCATGCATACACACTCACATATTCTCCATAAAAATAAAAATTGATTAATAATTAAGATTTTGTTGGATGAGAGGAGTTGAGTTACACAGAGAAATGTGCCAATTGCAGGAGAATTAGTCTACTCTCTTGGGTTGGAAATCTAGAATGAATTGGATGGAAAATAATTCAGAAATATTTTGGTTTGAATTGACTCTTTCAAGCAATTCCTGGTATATTAGATACAAAGCAGAATGATGGTCAGCCTTTCATTTTGTTCTTGTTTAGACATTATACAAATAATTATATTAACAAAGTCCTCAAGAGCATATACACATTGCAGCAAACTATTGCTTCCTCTCAGAATGAGAATCTGAGTTTGCAGATTACAATATTCTTATCTTACCCTCTCTTTTACTCTTCATCAGTACTTTGCCAGATATGGCACTGGAGATTAGGTATAAAAAACAAACTAAAACCAGAGTTATTACCTATTATTAGTATTTTTGTTTTGGAGGTAGCAGAGATTGAACCCAGGACCTTGTAAATGGGATGCAGGCACTCAACCACTGAGATACATTCACTCCCCAATGAGAGTTGTTTTTTGTTTGTTTGTTTGTTTGTTTGTTTGTTTGTTTTTAGGAGGTACCAGGAATCGATTCTGGGACCTCATATATGGGAACCAGGTGCTCAATTACTTGAGCTACATCCACTCCCCAGTGCTTTTAATATATAGGCTCAGTGATGAAAGTGGTTTCAATTACTGGTTACATTAGCTTTTTTAATCATCTGTGCATTTTATCAATCTGATTGCAATATTTATTATTTTGAACGGATGAGAATTAACTACATTGATCAAAACAATCATATCTGGTGTATTAAAGAAATTAGACAAATTTTTTATATGTTCACTTTTATTTTAGACTATGCATGTTCTATATAGACTTTGCCTTTGGCCCATTTGCTTCTTAGGGTAGTAAAATATTTGTTTTTAAGGTCATTCTTCACTTCAGGTTTCCAGGAACATTTTTGCACATAAACCAGTCATCTATAGGTCTGTCTTAGATGGCAAGATTGTCACAAACAAAAACCCTAACATTTAGTTTCCAAAGGTCACAAAAAAAGAAAGAACAAAAATAATAATGCCATGTTATTGTTTTTTTATTTTGCTGAGAGTTACTGATACATAGTAAAACTTAATGTTTCACTTTTCTTACATGATTTACATAAATCTTTCTACTTGACTTAGCCATAACCAATCACCAGAGACAGCTTTCCTCTTAGAATTAACAGAGGATCTCCACTCAATCAATTTGGTTTCTGACCAATTCTCCATCTTTTACCACTAAAATGAACAAACACAACAAAAAAGATATGATTGACATTTGAAATATACTTTATAGTAATATTATAATTCCTTTTGAATATTAGTATTTAATTATATAGCCCTATAATTATAATTTATAATTTTAATAATTTAATTTGAAATTTTAATAGGTATTTTAGAATTTAATTTTAATAATTTAATTGTAAAATATAATTTTTCAGATTTGGAGAGTTTGTAGTCCATTGGTAGAGACATCCATATTTTAAAATAGAAAAAGAGAAATAAAAAGAATGGCATATTTTAGGCATGTTTTTGCGCATATGCATAGTTTTGTGGCTGTCTCAATATTTACACGGATGTAAAAAATCTATTTGACTGTTTCTGTCAACCGTAGCACTTTCTGCCCCTTTTTTGTTCAGCTATTTTCAAGTAGTTAAGATCATCCATTAATACAGGTTTTCTTGAAAGTTGATATATTCTATTTTGTCTCTCTCTGAAACAAACCAGTGATGTTAATATACCTGAGCTCCTGAACCAAAAAATTTTTTTTCAGTAAAAAAGGAATAAACTATCAACAAATTCATCCCATAAATCTTTGAGGCCAAGATACCAAAAGATAGTTTTAGACTGCCATTCTGGTCTTGTTTCTCCATATCTTATTTATTCTTGGAGACTCAATCCTCTTCCACTAAAAATCAAACATATTTTTGTTTTTAAATGTATGGTCCTGGCATTCTCAAATTCCATATTCTTTATTTTTTACATCTTACATCAAGTGACATCTTCAGTGTTTTTTCTTTTTATTGCACTCACTCTATCTGCATCCATTCACTAATACTTATTCTAACTCAAACTGATGGAATTGCTAGAGCACTCACTTCACCTGCTGCCCCGACACTCCTGCCAAAGTCATCTCTGTCCTGTACTGCTGTGAGATGCTGAAAGCATTGCCTCTATCTCCTCAACTTTGAAGTCATCAAAGGAGGGTTTCTGTGGCATAAAATCATGATTTTAGATTCCTCTCCTTAATTTTTTAAATAAAAACTTATTTCTGGAATATGTTCCACAAATAAAAGAATCCAAAATATTGATATACTTAACATAAAATCTAAGGGAAATCTGCTCTTAAAAGTACACTCAAAAGACCAAGCAAGTCCAATCCTAGCTATATACCCAAAACAATTGAAAACAGGTATTCAAATACTTGTACAAGAATATTCATATCAACACTATTCACAATAGCCAAAAGGTAGAAATAGCTCAAATGTCCATCAATGGATGAATGAATTAAAAATTGTGGTATATCCATACAATGGCATATTGTACAGCCATATAAAGGAATGAAGTATCGATACATGCTAAAATGTGGATGAACCTTGAAACCATTATGCTAAGTGAAAGAAGTGAGACACAAAGGGCACATATTGTATGATTCCATTTAAATAAAGTATCCAGAAGAGTTAAATCCACAGTTCCTAGGGGCTGGGAGGAAGGAGGAGTGGAAAGTGATTGCTTAAGTGGTATGGGGTTTTATTTTTGGGGTGATGAAAATGTTTTAGAACTTGATACAGGCGGTGGTTGCCTAACATTGTGAATGCCACTAAATTTACTCTTTAAAACGACTAATTTCATGTTATGTGAATTTCACCTCAATTTTTTAAGAAAGGAAAAAATATACCCATATATGTGTTTAGGGTTGGCATTTGTAAATAGATAAAAATAAATAGCCTATAGACTATTGTCTTTCGGAGTGCCCTTAATTTTTCTTTATTTAAGAGTTCTTTGTATCGGTCTTCATTTTTTTCCATCTGATTTCAGAGTGTAGGACACAAAAAGAATGTAATAGCCTTCAGTTGCCCTGGGTTATGTTTTATTGGTTAATTAATACCTGCTTTAAGTGGTTGAAAATATTTGAGATTGCCTGAGTTATATCTTAATGGAGTACTAAAACATGCCCTGTCATGTCTTAATGCCGCCAAACAGCTTCACATTCAATAAGTGAAAACTGATTAGAACTTAAATGTCTTACCACTAAAGTACTTACTTAGTCAGATATGATTAAATGATTAATCATTTGTTCACTGACAATCATAAATCTTTCTCTATTCCGCTGTTAGGTATTATGTTTTTTTCTGGATCATTTAGGCTATAGACCATTTTCTAGTTCCTTTAGATTAAATGTGCTCTGTCCTTGAAAGCATCACAAAAGATATGGAGGAAACATATGGTCAACTGGTTATGTTATAAAAGTCCTTAGAAATTGGGGGAAAATGTTCACATAATGGGGTTTTATAGCAGGTCTCTCACTTAGGCTGTAAAGAAAAACAGCAATGTCATCAGAAAAGAAAATATGAAATCCATGTGTGAAGAAATGCAGTGTCAGTCTGGGTTTTTCTTTTACATCAAGAATTTAGAAAAGCTATGGACATTTCTTACTATAATTATGCATGGTTTTATGTTTCTTTGAAAGTAGGGTGTTTCATGAAATATAAGCCTGCCTATTAATATTTTGTTATGAATGTAGTTAACAGCCATATTAAAAAGTCCTTGCAGTCAACAGAGTAATTTTGCCTAATGGAAACACTTCCAAAACTTTTCAGAGTCTGGGTTCCCATTTTCAGCAAGATGTTGCGTGACCTGAAATAAATTGTTTTACCTTGCCAAGTCCTCAAGTTTCCTAATCTGTAAAATGTAGATAATTCCTGTACCCAAGATTGTTATGACAGCTAAATCAATAAATAAAAAGTATTTAGCATACTTTTCATCTCCTCATCCATTCCTGCATCCTCACCTGACTTAAATGTAATCATATTTTAGGGGAAAATGAATAGATGGATTAAAAAGCAGAATGCTTTTAAATGATCTATAAATTTAATGGAGTTCCAATAAAAATAAAACCCAATTTTTTTTACTTTAAAAATATTTCAAAATTTCATGTAGGGGAGCAGATGTAGCTCAAGTGGTTGAGTGCCTGCTTCCCATGTACGAGGTCCTAGGTTAGATCCCTGGTACCTCATTAAAAATAAAAATAAAAAAGTTCTTCTAGAAGAATAAATGATTTGTGAATGTCTCAGATCTGGTTATCAGAACTAAAATCTTCTCCATCCCACCCAAGTCCTTAGACAATTTCATCTAGTACTAGAGGCTTTAAATGCATGTTATTTTGATGACTGCCATATTTACCTCTGATGCTCCCAAGATCTTATATCCAGCTGCCCACTGTTTATCTCCATGTGGATATAAATGTCATCTCAAAGTTGAAGTTAACATGTTCCAAGTTGAACTTTTGATTCCCTAAAATCTTGCCCCAGTTTTCCACATCTTAGTCAATGCAATGCCATTCATCCAATGCTAATGCCCAAAACTTTAGAAGTCTTTTATTTCTCTATTTGTTTCATACTTCATACCCAAAACATCAGCAAATCTTGTTGGCTACCTTCAAAATGCATCCAGCATCTCACCACTTCCCACCAACCACACCGTTACATTGAGGTATGGTAATAGACACCTGGCTTGTCTCCCTGCTCCCCTCTTGCCACCCTATGGTCCATTCTTCACTAAATTGCCAGAATGAACTTTTTAATAGGTGAGTCAAGCCATACACTTTATTGCTGAGAACGCTGCATGGCTTCCCATTGCTCTTAAAATAAACATCCAAATCCTTACAAGGCAAAATGCCCCTGACTACCTCTTGATCTTGTCTCCCCTTTCCCTGGCTCATTGCATTCTAGCCAGAGTGGACAACTTGTGTTTATTCTTCAAGTTCTCCCTGATGCTTCTGTCTCAGGGCCTTTGCATGTTTCTTTTCTTTGTCTGGAAAACTTGTCTTCCAAATATTCTCAGGGCCTACTCCCTTACTTCTTTTGCATCTCTGAGTAAATTCCCTATCTTTTAACAGGAATTCCCTTGGTCACCTTATCTAAAATAGTATCTCTTGTTTCTTTGTATCCACTTAACCTGCTTTATTTTTCTTATAGCTCTAGTCTCTCTCTAACATTGTATTTTATATCTTTTTGTTTATTCATTTATGGTCTGCCTCCCCAATTTGAAAATAAACTTCAAAAAGGAAGAAATTTTTAATGTTTTGTTCACTGTTGTAATTACAGCACCCAGAATAATTCTTAGCACAAAATTATTGTCCAAAAAATATATTCCAAATATATCTGTCAAATGAATAAGCATGCATTAAGAGTTTTGAAATATTATAACAAGTATTTGAAAAGCCCTTTTTCTTAGCAAGTATTAGGATGCATTTTTATGCATGCATAAGTTTTTTCCTCCTTCCAGATGTTAGTATAGTTAAGAAATAAAGGGAGTTTGTCTCATTTCCATGCATAGGTCTGCAAATAATGCATCTACTATTACTTATCTAATTCTCCTTTCTGCCACTCATGGGTTTTCCATAGGCTTTCCCTTGCTTCTGGCCAACACTTGGAATTCCAAAACTAATTGCATCCTCCTTGGTAAGATGTTATCACTATCACAGTGACCTTATTGGAGAGCTGACATTTAGAAGGCCACACATGCTTTTACTACTCCTTCCCTCAATTGTCCTCTAATCTAAGGCTCTATGTGTATAATGCCCTTCACTGAAAAGTGGGGGAGAAATATGGTATAGGAGGAAAAGCACTTGTCTGGATGCTAAATATGATTGTTTCTAGAGTCCAAAGGAAATACGCAAGAGAATGATATTCTTCATAGAAGTCCCCTTATTGATACTCCCATGCCTAAGCTTTGCTTCCCTGTCCCAATGTCCAACCTTCAGTCAGCCAGAGAATAACACACTCCAGACTCTCCTCACAAAAATATATTCCTTCACTGTCATAAGTACATTTCCCAAGTCCTAAGTTATTCATTTTAGACAATCACTATAGGGAGGGCTTCAGCTGTAAGCTTTGAGCATCCCAAGTTCAATCTCCTTTGAGATCTCTCACCAATTTGAAATGAATATGACGCTTGCTCATTCTTCCTGCATCTATCTTCTTGTGGTTAACCATTAGACTAAGCAATGAACAAGAGGTCAATGTTAGCAAATGTCTCTGTGTATACATGTGCATGTACACAATCTGTACCAAAGAATATCTGTGAACAAAAAAAATTACCTAAAATCAACATCATCTCCAAATATCCTCCTTCTTATCCACAGTGGAGTCAGAATTTCACATTATTTTGCAGATTGTGAATTCTTTGTTTAATTTTGGCTTCCAGACCAGCCCAGGTGTCTATTGATGTACAAATAAATAGAGCCTATTACTAGGTCTTGTCAAAGAACAGAGCCACAATGGGCTAGGCAAACATATCAACACAAAGATTTTGCCAAGATTTGAAATCATTATATTCTATTTTTTTCCTTTAATCCAAGAATAAGTCAAGCACCCAAACACATTGTCTATTTTCTAAATAGAAGGTCAATATTATAAAAAACTAATTTCAAGGATAAGACATAAAATGGGACCATAAAATAAAGCCAGGTTAAGAACTGTGAGTCCAGATCCAGACCTAAACTTATTTATAAAAACTGAGCATGTGGTAAAAATTGTATTTCAATTAAGTGAATAAAGAATGGATTTTTCATTTACTGAAGGTTAAAATACATTTTAAAATACTTGAAATCATGTGTTACATTTGGAACCAAATTAAAGTCAATTAAAGTTTGAAAACGTAAAAAAAAAAAAAAAAAAAAAATCCTAAAAGAAATATAGGCTGACTATTTTATAGTCTTGGTGGTAGGGAAAATTCCAGAATATCAGCAAAACATAAAGGCAGTGCTTGATTAACTTAATCATTAGACATTAGTGTTGCCTTCAAGACCATAAACAATATAACCAGTGTGAAACACAATCAGAGAAAAATGTTCACAATATATGACCTGAAATATGCCAAAAGCTGAAAATTGTCAAAAGCTAAAAATTATCAAAACTATAACAAAAGCTTTAAAACAATTTAAAATTTAACAATGCAAAAACTTCTCTGGGAAATAATGATAAGGATGGATTTTGGCACATATACAAAATTCATGTATTTAGATAGTTATTATGATGGAACAAACATATAGAAACCTTAGTGTCCAATACTGCTAAAACAATTTAATATTATGACTTTTCCGTTAATAGACTATTTAGCAACAAACTATGATGCTGTGCTTATTAACATGAAAAGAATTTTGCAACATAACACATATAATGTGATCTATTCCTTGAGTATTATACATAGAAACACACATACTCACAAACTTACATACACATATAAGGAGAAGTCTAAATGAATGATTACCAAAACTGAGATTATCTTCTGAATAGTAGGATTACAGGTCATCTCAATTTTCTTCTTTGTCTATGTCTGTACTTTCTGATTTTTTTTACATTCAAAATTACTTTTAAAAAAACAGAGTATAAAAGCATTAAAAATAGTTAATTTTGGAGAAACATATGAAAATCACACTATATTTAAGGGAAGCTCTGATTCCTGAAATGTCCAGTTACCCTAAAGCCAACAGATGTAACCCTGTAAAAGAAAGTCAGCACCCAGGCCCCTACATTCCTATAAAGTGTAAATTCCACTGCAGCAAAGGGGAATGGGGGACTGCATAAATTACTTTTTTCACAAAGGCAGTCCTATTCGTTTTGCATAAGAAACTCACAGCTCTGGAAAGCTTTGTGCATAATTGAAAAATTATAAGATAAAAAATAATAAGATAAAAAAATAAAATTTTTACTTTATTAAAGTGAGTTCTGGAAAATAAAGTTGGGAATTAGATATCTTTCCACAATGAAATACATGGTTCAAAATTATCTGAGATCCTTCTCCTTAATTTCAAAACAAGGAAAGAATACAAACAGTATCATTTTTGAAATGGTAGATCTCCTGGATTGCTTTGCTCAGAAGAAATGCTGTTTCTGTAAGCACTGTAAATCATCCAAGATTTGTCCTATAAACAGCAGCTTCCAGGCTGAATCATAATTCTAGCAGGCTTGATTGGGCACTGTAGCAAGAATTGAAGAGCATTTTTGTTGTAAGGCTCGTAACTTATCCTGCAAAATATCAGAAAGGCTGGAGATGATTGTAGAAAAGCTATTACTGCACCAATTTGTAAATTGTTCACACGACTATGATGTATCATAATTATTGAGTTTTTATTTTAAACCAGAATTTATCATTTTGAAAGTTGTTTATTTTGAAAGGTAAGCTATTTCTCTTGACACCTTTAAAAGTTTGTTTTTATTTTTTGAGGGGGTACTGTTGGGTTTATGTTACATTTTTAAAGGGGAAATAAAAGAATCTGCTACATATAATGATTGGAACCAATTACTTCACTACTGATAATGCAAATCCTCCAATGCTGAGCATAATATCCCAATCTGCTACTGTGGAAAGCGAGAGAGATGGAGGAACCAACATCAGAAAGGACTGTAATACAAACATTTGACAGTGTGTTAAATTTCTTCCAATAGCCAATCATTCATTCATTCTTCCATTCAATAGATATTAATTGGCCAATGTGTTCATGGCATACTGCTCTCAGCAAGTGAGTATAGTAGTAGACAAATTAGCCCCAAATCTAATGCTATGAGAATCTCTTCATTTTGAATCAATTCACCCAGCTAGTAAGTAACAGAGATGAAATTTGAACCCAAGTTTGTCTAGAATGCAGAGCCTGTATATTATTTTTTTCTTTATCCTAAACTATATTTCCTCCTAATGAAAGGAAATGCCAATTTTGAAGTTTCAATGCTCTGAATTAAGTATAAGGCTATAGCTCTAATATTTTATGTTAGGACACTGAAAAATAATGTAGAGATATGTATGCCAGGGGATTGGGAGAGGCTTATATGCCTATTACCTTTACTGCCAGATTTTTTACACTATAATTTTTATAAAGATAGAAATGGCTCCTGTATGATGTATACTATTTGGCTTTTCATGGTTTTTATGTTTCATAATGACAAATGTGAAGCCACTATTTTTATAGTTACTAGAGGAAATTAGAAACTTCAACTACTATGGAATTCATGTGAAAGTTATTTTTTTAAATGACTCGTTTTACCACTCAGAATACTTTTAAAACATACTCTCATGGTCTCCAACATATTTTAAAATAAATTCTAGAACATTTTCAATAATACAGTGTTTCTAAAATTCATACATTACACAGTGATAATTTTAAAGTGCTCATGACATCAATTATGTTTGTCATCAGGAAATATATAATACGACGTCAGGCTTTATTAGGACAATGCAGATAGACAGCCCAGAATCATGAAGGTGGAAGTGAAGATGATTTTCTTCTGCCTTAATAGCTTTAATTGTAGGATACAATAGAATACAGCTGCTCCTGTCTTCAAAGTTTCATTTCATCGTCTGTCTATAAGCTGTCATACCATGTCTGCTGCCTGACTGTCTTCCAATCCTGTTCCACCTGAACAAATTCATGGCAATATGTGCTGAATGCTCCTTTCCTTTGCCCTAAAGTATAAATTCACGTTGCACTACTGAATTATTTATTAATAGTATAAACTTTTTGGTTTAATGTTATTTACTATGATAAATGTAATATGGGTTATGCTTGTTTCAACAAAATAAGTACTAGTAATAATTTAGCCAAGTAAGGTTTAGAATGGACATTTTACTTAGGAATAAAGTTGGAGATATTCTTTCTGTATTTCAAATTTAGAAGTGTTATGATGATGTGAACAGGACAGCAGATTTCATATGCAGATAACTAACTATGAAGAAAAGCAAAACCTTTATTTGAAAGTTATATAGGACAACAAAATGAGTTAAACCAACCCCTGAAACAATGTCAAACTTCTCCAGCAAAATATAAATGGTTTCTTGCAATATATTCTTTAACAGTCCCCTTATACATTTTGGATTTCTAATAATTCACTTAGCACATTGTTGGGGATTGAATCACATCCCCCACAAGTGGCATGTACAGGTCCCAAACCCTGGTCCTGTGGGTGTGAACCCATCTGGAATAAGACCTTTGAAGATGTTGTTAGTTAAGGTGTTCCCAAACAGAATGAGGGTGGACCTTCATCCAATATGGCTGAAGGAAATTGGACAGAGGAGAAGCTGCTACAAGGAAGAACCAGAAGCTGGAAGTCAACAGAGCCTGGAAGAGACTCTGTCGTGTGCATTGCCATCTGATTGAAAAGCCAAGGGACCCCAAAATTGCCAACCAGCCAGAATATACCGACTCTGGGAGGAAGCAAACTTTCTGGTCTCTGAAACTGTCAGTCAATGAGTTCCCATTATTAACCCAGCCCCTTATACAGTGTTTTCTTTAGTAGCCACTTCAAGCTTTTGTTATTCTATTCTTTTTTTGTTTTCGAATGCATCATGAAAATAATAAATGTAGATAACTAGAATTAAGGGCAAATTTACTATCTTGCTCGTATGAGATTAATGATTATGATTTGGAATGATGTGCAAACAGAATAGTTCTTTTTCATATTAATCACTTCGTTCATTCACCAACCTGGCAAATGACAATGATTTTAATTACAAATAAATAGTATATAATGGAAACATGCATAACATAAATATTTTGTTTTACAATGCTCACTGATCAGTTGTGAATTTATACAAGCCACTTTATAAATCACTTCGTTGGTAGAAAAGAAACTGTGACTTAAGAAGGGAAGAAGTAAGAGTCCGTTTAGAAAGTGAGAAACAGCAAATGGTGCTGAAAGCAATGGCCAGCGTCTAATGACTGTGAAGAACTACAGAACCATCAGTATAATCCACTCTCATTTAAAAGTTACAGTTCTGGTAGACTGAAATTTGCTAGGCAAAATTTATTATCACTTCTGATTATTTCCTGTTCATTGGTAAGTTTCAAAAACACTATTTAAACTATAGAAACAATTTGATTATTGAAGGGCTAGCTACTAGCACATGGCTATTGATGTTTTGTACTAATAATAGTCTTGTTTAAAATTTCATGACTGACCTGGACAATGGAAAAAAATATCTAGTTATTGTGTTAGCAGTTGACACTAAGTTTTATCTTTGTGTCTTGTAAATTGGAGGGGCTGGGAAGAAGGAATAAATAATGATTGGGAAGTTGAGAAAAAGGAAATTGGAGACAAGCATCAGATATGAAGAAATAATTGACATTTTTTAAAAATAAATGTAATCAACGATCCTTTCCTAGATTATAACTAACTGTCTTAAACAAACTGATGTTTAAAGGAATTAATAAACGGACTACAATGGGTGATGTGGTCTTAGCAAAAATGCATCATTTATGAGTTATGTTTTCTGGAAGAACCAGCCAAATATCATCTGCTCTTTTCTTAATGAGAAGCATTAGCTTCCATGGCCACACTAACCACCACCAAATTCTCAGTATTATTTGTCTTATGGCCCTTAAAGATGGTTCAGCATTTTTCATCACAGAAGTTTCTAAACATCACATTTTTAAAATATTATCAGTATATCATCCATAAAAGAAAGACCAAAAAGCAAAAAGATTTTTTTTCTGCCCAATGGATGCAAATGGAATATTAACATTTTGTATACTTAAACATTTGTTGGTGACTTCTGGGAGTTTTACAGTAAGTCACAGACACAGCAATTTCATTTCGAGAAGCACTGATGAAGAAACTATAATAGGATAGATAGAGATCTTGACTCATCTGAAAGTGACATCCATTCTTCACTGCTATCAGGGTAATCTCATGAAAACATAGCTCTGCCATATCTCTGTACGGTTCAACAGCCCTTGATGACTTTCTTTTGCTTATAAAGAGCAGCTCTATGTTCTTCATCATGGCACACATGCATGCCCTTTCCCAATCTGACCTGTTTCTAACACTCTGGTCTCACACTACGCTGTGTCCAAATGGCACTGATGTGCAGGCTGCAGTGGATTGCCTACACTTTCTTGCCTCTGAATTTTAATTTGTGCTGTTTCATCTCTTCTAATAATCAAAACCTTATTCTAGTTATCCAAGGCCTAACTCAAATGCTGCCTTTCCTCATCAAGGCTTCCCCGAGCCCCCTCATTGGATTTATTTTTTAACCCTATTCCCATCATACTCGATTTTTGCATTTAACATAATATCCTGGATTTATAGTTATTTTATACATATCTTACTCTCAGTTTATCAGACAAGGTGGTATTCATGATATTTTACAAGCCGAAAAGTTAAAATACACTGGCTATCTATAAGCATGAAATGTTATTTGATTCACAGAGGATTTTAGAATATGGAGCACCCAGCCCTATTGAAGGAATTATGATCAGGGATTAATAAATGAGTGACTGAATGAATGCATGAGGAATCAATGTACAACTGAATGTGTTGGGACTTTACAGTATTTTCTAAAAATAAGAAATAGGCTGATTTTATTTTAATATTTTGGTAGTCTTGGTCAAAAACATCCTAATTAAAATTATATTAAGGTTTGCACGTGTTTTGTTTTAAAAGAAAATATTACTTTCACATTTGAGTCTTTGGTGTCAGGGAAATATTATCATATTAATAAATAACTTAATGTAGATTATTTTACTTTGGAATTAATCTTGGGTTACATATTTACATGAATTTTACTGATTAATAAATTAACAAACTAATTGAAAAACAATATAAATCAAATATCTGTGTATACTGCATAAATTAAGTATACTTAAGTGTTTTACATCAGAAGAGAGAATTATTTTTATGGAAATAGAATACTGTTTCAAATTCTTTGAAGGCTAATACATTTTAAATTCCTAGAAAATCTAAGTACAAATAACACAATTAGTATAAGGCTATTTATAAGACTGGATTTGATTTTATTATATTTAAAGATTATCCTAGCCACATAACCCTCACTTCTTTACACAATTACTAAATATGAACTTATATGAGTTTGTAAAGAAAAATATTAATAAAAGAAAATTTGTTTTTCAAAGAGACTTGAGTTTGGAGACAAAAATGGTAAATGCTAATACTTGCAGAAACAGGAAGACAGAAGTTCCTTTTGAAGAGAATGCCTCTTTATTCTATTTATAAGATTGGATTAGATTTTGTTAGATTTAAAGATTATTTTAGAATGGAACCTTCTTTAGATCCTACCATAAAGTTAGCACTATAATGTTTAATACATACAAGGCACTATTCTAAGTGCTTTACATATATTAACCTCTTTAATACTCACAGTAACCCTATGAGACAGGCACTAGCATTATCCCTATTTTACAAAAGGAAAAATTATTTACTTAGTGTAAAAGTAACATACCATGGTCACATATCTAATACGGGGAATCCTTTGACTTTACCATTCTTCTCTAAGGTCTCTTAGTTCTAGGAGGGCAACTCTCTGATCCCTCTCCCTAATAGGAATTAATGAATTGTGGCCACATAACATTTTCAATCAATTGCATACATCATTCCAGAAGGAAGGATTTACAATAGGTTATATAGTGCATGCTCCCTGGGATGTCTTTTTCTGTATGTATGTCCATTTCCTGAAACTAAAGTAAAAGATGCCATCTTAAATAGAGGTCATCTTATTATGTAGTCACAGGAGAGATTCAAATTTTCTACACATTTTAAACTACTGTGCAAATTTCAATTTACCAGAATAAAGCACATATGCATACACTCTTCTCGTTAATTTTAGTTACTTATGACTCTCTTAAAACCTTGAACATGCTGTCCCCAAAATGTTCATTTTTAATGTTTCTCTAAATGCTCTATTGTGGCAACAAATTATATTGGAAAGAAAATGGACTTTGGAGCTAATTAGACCTAGATTCAAATCCAAATCCACCATAGGCAATTTACATTCCTTAAATGAGTTTTCCTTATTTGTAAAATTGGAGCTGCTGTGAAAAAAATTAAGATTAAATACATAGCACATTTCCTGGGACAATTTGGAGCTACTCAATAAATTCTATTTTCTTTTCTCTTTTCCTTATTCTTGTGACAATGGAAATTTGTCTGCTTTACTAATGAAAGAAAATCTTGAAATTTCTAAGAACCATCAGCTAAATGTTTGAAACATGAAGATCTATGTTTTAAAAACTATTCAAATGATCATTAAGCTAACAAATGTAGTAGTCCCAGGGTACCCTTTGGTTGACATATATTATCTTATGCAATAAGTAGATGAAGCAAATATATCCTGCAACAACCACTCAAAAAAACTCGATTTTATTACATGACTCTGATCTTACTAACATGGTAAGTGGCAAATTACTAACCTGTCACATTGGTCCTCTCTGGATTCTCCACACACATGGTCAGGTGATCCTTTTCTATAGGATGGATATGGGGAGATGTAAATTTGAACAAGCTTCAGTTTTTCTATCAAGGCCCATTTTGAAGCCATATGCAAAGTCCATATAATGAATTGATTTGGTTTTTATTTTGTTTTTACTGTTTCTAATGAGATCAGTATCTGAAAGTCACCATTGTTATCCTTAGGAGGAAAGTTGCCTTTGTAGAAGCTTTTTCTCCAAAAAGAGGGCATGGGGTTGAGGTGGTGTCCCCATAGGGCTCCTTCTGTTAGAACAGCTGACTTTGATTGGTGGTTGACTCTACTTTCTAAGGAAAGAGATTCAATCATAGGCATTCTAATTCAGTGGCTTGCAGAAAAAGTCTACCTACCCCTAATGGAGTGGAGCAGGGACAGAGGCAGTTTAACGCATGCCAGATCTGGTTTGGGCAGCGCTCCAGTATGGCACCACAGAAGAAGGGAGCTCATTCTTATTTAATGGCAGATAGTGGCATGTTTACCTAACACGTCTAGGGAGAATTAAGAGCATTGGGTATAAAGTAGAGCAAGACCATTCAGCCTAACGTGTGAGGCAACACTAACAACTGTGGCTATTCAGGTATGAAAAACACACTTGAGGACTTTGTGAGCTCTCAATCATAAGTATTGTTCTGGCAATGCCCCAGTATATGCCATGAATCCTTTTGTTTAGATTTAAAATTCATTCTTTCAGCAAGTGTTTATTCAGTGCCTAATAGGTGCTAAGCCTATTATAAGTGCTAAGGTTAGAACCAGAAACAAAGCAAAATATTGTCATCTTAAAGATTATATTCTAGAGGGAGAATAAGGAAACCAAAAGCACAAAAATGCATAACCTAAATTAATTTAGGAATAAGTGATATGAAGAAAAATAAATCCTAAAAAGGGGATTGAAAGTTAAGGCACTACCGCTTTAGAAAGGACAATCAGGGAAGGACTTTCTGATTTAATGGTATTTGAGAGGAAGCCATGGCTAGATCAAATGAGTCCTTGCAAGCTATCCTGGAACTCTGAATTTTATTCTTAGAGGAAATGAATGTATGTGGGAAAAGGGGAAGGCTTCATGGTTTTAACTTCAATTTGAACTTTGATTTTACAACTCTTCCGTTTTCCATCATCAAACTTTAGTTCCCTCAAAATTCAGGATCAAATGCCCAAGTTATTATGGCACTATTTAAACTGGGAAAACTAGAATAACTAAATACAAATCAAATATCTTAAAATAATTTTATATGTTATGCAATGAATTGCTTCAATATTTTATTTCATCTTATGTAGCTCTCACTGAATTTTCAATTTGTTTAATTTGAAAATTTTCAAATACATAAACAAAAGTGGAGGTTAGTATAATTAAATCCCATATACCCACAATCCAGCTTAAAGAACTCTCAATCTATGGCCAATCTCATTTTATCTGTGCCCTTCCCCACTTTAACCCCTGGTAATATTGAAACAATTCACAGACATGATATTACTTGATCCTTAAAAATATCAGAGTGTAAGAACTTTCAAAAAAAAACTATAATATCACTCCTGAAAATATTAGCAATAAATATCACCAAATTTGCAGTGTTCAAATTTCCACAAATATCTCATATAGTTTTATTAGAATTGATGTATTTGAATTAGTGTGATGGTTAGCATCACATGTCAAGTTGGCCAGGTAATGGTGCCCAATTGCTTGTTAAGCAAGCACTGGCCTAATTGTTACTGTGAGAACATTTTGTAGATTTAAATCATTGGTAAGTTGATTGCATCTATTGCTGATTGCATTTACAATCAACTGAGGAGATTGCCTTCAGCAGTGAGAGACTTCTCATCAAATCAGTTGAAGGCCTTCAAGTGAGAAGTGATTATTTCAGCGTCAAAAGAGAATTTCCATACCTACTTCATTTAGTCAGCTTCTCCTGGGGAATACATCGATGACCTTCACTGGAGTTCCTGGCTTGCAGCCTGCACTGTAAAATTTGGACTTGTGCATCCCCACAGTTGCATGAGGCATTATAAAGTCACATAATATTTACAGATATCTCCTGTCAGTTCTGTTTCCCTAGAGAACCTAGACTAATATGATTAGTATCTAACAAGATTTGCTCATTGTATTTGGTTGATATGTCTCTAAATCCCTATCTCTATTGGTTCCCTTACCACTTTTTCTATTTCAATTTATTTGTTGAGTAAGTGTGTCACTTGTACTGTTGTTTCTCATACTCTAAATTTTGCTAAATTCATCCTTATGGTATCATTTATCATGTTCCTGTTTGCTGAATTTTCTATAATCTGGGAGTTGTACCTAGAAGTCTGATCAGATTTGGTTCAAGCTTCTCCTGAGTCTTTCAGGCACTCCAGGGCAGTTGAGACTTTCACTCTAGCCCACCTCAGCTCTGACTTGCACTTCTCCTCACTGCCTCAACCTTTAGAACTATATAGGACGTTACTCCAGGCCATTTGAGGATCATCGTTCATTCAGCTGGCTCTGCGGGAAAAGACAAGTAGCTCTGGATCATTAGTGTGCCAAGATGCCCTTCTTTATCCCAATCCATCTTCATTTGAAAAATATTATATATAAGAATAGTAGGAATGAAGATAGTAAATAAATACACTGCTGAAGATATGTTATAATTGGCCTTTTAAACTCTATTTCTGAAAAATCATAAATGACCGTTGATGCATTTGGGGTCCATTTACCCTTTTGTTCATTAATAATTTTTATTTACAAATACTCTATATTGACAAAGCAAAAACTCCCATTCTATCCCCTTTATCCTTTTTAAGTCTTATTTCTTTTTCTGTAACCCCACAAATGACTCTTCTAAATGTGAATTTTTCCTGAAATCCCATACCCAACTCAATTTCTAAAGCCATCAGATTGACTTAAGGACCATTTTCTCCTTCATGAAGGGAAGATTTTGAGATTTTGTTTAGCTTATAACTGAGAAAATCCACAGGCTAGATAGATGACTATCTGAATGGACTATTAACCTTCCTTTTTCTTCTTTCCCTCAGTAATTTTCTTTCCATAGCAATTGCTGACTAATGACAGCACAGATCAACACTCAGCTTGAGATACACACAAGTCAGAGGTGGTAGAATTAGTTTGCATTTTTTTTTTCTTATGAAAAGATAGGGGATAAAAGCACCTAAATGCAGCCTTTTACCTACCTTCTCATGGCGTGTCCATTTCTAATTAATTTTAGACTTGCCCTTCCCTTGTGCCTGACCTCCTGTTCTATAATAATAAACACTTTGAACACCCAATCCATATTGTGTACATTTGTACATCAAGCATAATATTTTTTCATTGTACCTTTATACAGCAACAGTTAAAAATATTACTGCACATCTCTCTTAGTTTCCAGGCTATGACAAATACCACACAATGCGTTGGCTTAAACAACAAGAATTTATTGTCCCACAGTTTTGGAGGCTAGAAGGCTTGCTTCTTTTCAGTGTCAGTAGCGTTGCTGTGTAGCAATCTTTGGGTTCCTCAGGTTGATGTCCTCTCCCTTCTATTCTGGGTTCCCCAGACTTCAGCTTCCAGCTCCTTCTTGTGGCTTCCTCTCTGTGCGCAATTTCTTTTGCTTATGAAGATTGCAGCCATATTGGTTTAAGGCCCAGCCTCATTCAGTTTGGGCACACCTTAACTGATAACATTTTCAAAGGTCTTATTTATAAATGGGTTCACACCCACAGGACCAAATATTCAGAGCTGAACATGGTTTTTGTGGAGGATAGAGTTCAATCACCAACAACATTTATTCTGTGTAAGGCACTGTGCTATGTGTTAGTGGTAGAGAGATAAGTCATGTCTTTAAAATGGTTGAACTCTGGAAAGAGCTAACAACTTGAAGGGTAACTCACTATCTGTCAAACATTTATTCCCTTCTCTTTTTCAATAACACAAATTTTTTCCAACTCTCACTTGTAGAAAAAGTCAAATGTTTTCAAAGGAGCATGTGTGGTTTCTTGTTTATTCATTTTTGTTCAATTTCCTGTCAGCTTCACTTATAGATATTATATTGGCTGATGACATGCAACTCCAACTGATCACCAGGATGCAAACCCAGGTGGTCTGGCTCTACTTTGTCCTTGAAATCTATTATCTACACTGTTTTCCAAAATGGATACCTTTTCCCCTCATCATTGTCATTCTTCTGTAAAATATTTTGAGGCACAAATGTATAAAAAAAAATCACATATCTTGCCAAAATATAAAACCAAGACTCAAAATGAAGGATAATACCTAAATAGTTTTATACAATTCTATACATATTTTGTTCTCCTGCCAATATAAATATCCTGAATTGTTGCATGAAATAGGACATAGTGTTACTAGAGAGATGGGGAAAGACCAGGTTCACCTTTTGCAGAGCATCTTAGATTAAAATAGTCTTTGAAATTATCTTTTATATAAAGTTAATGACTGCCAGTTGGGAAAGACCTGAGATTTATCTTCTTTATCATCCCAGAAGTCCTTCTTTTTTCTTTTTTCTTCTGCATCACTTGTGACAGTTTGAAGTTGGGTAGATTCCAGAAATTCCTGTTCTTAAACATAATCCCTTCTTGTACATGTAAACCTATTGTAGATGGGACCTTTTGATTAGATTCAGTTAAGGGACCTTTGTTTTGATTAGATCACTTCAGTAAGGCATGACCCAGAGTGGGTCTTAATCCTCTTGCTGGAGTCCTTTATAAAAGGAGGAATAAAAGCTGCAGACACTGAAAAATTCCAGAGAAGAACCCAGAAGCTGAGAAAGAAGGCCCTGAGGAAGAGAAGCTGGAATCAATGGAACACAGAGTCTGAGAGGAAGCCACTTTAGACAGAAGCTGAAAGAGACGAGGCCTAAAGGAGAGGGGAGACATGAGTGGACTCTGCCATGTGCCTGATCACTCACAGCTGATCTCCTGGAGACAGAAAGCATCTTTAGATGATGCTGCCATGTACCAGATCACCCACAGCTGCAATTTGTGAGATAGCATCTCTTGATGATGCCTTGATTTGGACACTTTCATGGCCTTGGAACTGTAAGCTTTTAACCTAATCAATCCCTATTGTAAAAGCCAATCTCCATTTCTGATACATAGTTCCCAGCAGCTTTTAGCAAACTAAAACATCACTCATTGGGGGGTAGGGATGTCTCTTTTGTTTCTGCTTTTGGCATAAGGTTTAGAATTATTGAAATTACTTCATTATATGTTAAATGTAATATATAACACCATATCAATTAGATATTAGCAGGTAGCCTTCTGTAATAGAGACCAGAAATAAATAATGGCATGAAGACCATAGAATTTTACTTCTCTCTCACATAAAAGAATTTTGGAAGAAGGTACTCCACAAGTGGCACAGTAGTGCCACCACAACAGGAGGGGCCCAGGCTCTTTCTATATTTCTGTTCCATGATATCCACTTGGGGTTGACTCATGGATTCTGCATTCCAGAAAGAAAGATCTAGGTAGAAAAGGCAAATTATTGATCCTCCCAGTTGGGTCAAGTCTCTTTAAGGACCCCGCCTAGAGCATCCATGCAACAATTTCAATCATACATTATTGACCAGAAATTAGTCACATGACAGCACCTAACTGCAGGGCAAGTTGGGAAATACCATCTTTTATGTGAGATCATATGAGAGTTTGACACCTTCAAATTTCCTATTTGTTCAGCAAAGCAAATATTCTGTGGCTATGGTGTCAGTTCACAATTACGTAAATGTCTTTGAAAAAATTAATACATAAATGGTGTTGCTATCATCATGTTCCTTTGAATTCAAAATGATAAAATTCTCTTATGAATTAGAGATATAACCAAGTTAAACTTCTTAAATGTATTTTGGTGAATAAACACTTACTCAACATTTAATTATGAGCTAAAGGTAGTCCTTGGTCATAGGAACCAAAGCTGAATCTTACAATTTTATGAAGGGAAAGACATAAAAATTCATCATATTAAACAATATGAAATAGGGGAGAAGATATAGATAAACAAGGAGGGAATGACTGACTCTTTTGTGATTTGGAGTAGACATGGGAAAAAATTAGAAAGACTTCCCAGAGGAGATGATATTTTATCTGGATTCTGAAGTTTGAGTAGGATTTCACTAGGTAATAATCAAGAAAAGAACAACTCAGACAGAAGTAATAGTTTTCTAGATACTCTATTGTACATCCATTTGTTTTCAACATGTAATAACAGTTTAATGTTTAAAAATGTGATGTACTGTCAGAAATCCAAGTATCTGGATCAAGGGTCATCAAACTATGAACCATTGTCACATCCAACCCTCTGCCTATATTTATAAATAAAGTCTTATTGGAACACTGCTATGCTGTACTCATTTGTTTACATAGTGTCTATGACTGCTTTTTCCATACAACAGAATTAAGTAGTTGCGATAGAGACGGTGTAGCCCACAAAGCCAAAAATATTTACTATCTGGCCCATTACAGAAAACATTTCTGAACCCTTTTCTAGAGTAAAAGAAATTTGCACAAGTATAAAGAATGACATGCTCATTTCGATAATGAATTAAAATGTAGGATGCCAACACTTCCCAAACTCCCTGGCTGCAATTCTACAGCAAAGCAAGATGGAGGGTTAAAGGTGTAAAAACACACTACAGTCAGGGGGTAAGTTTAATAGACCAGACATCTCAAAAGAAACAGTAACCATTGCAGCCTAAATAAAGTGCCAAATGTCCCAGATTTTAATTTTCTCACTTTTATGTATCAGGGGATTTGCATATTAAAGCATTAAAAACTGGCAAAGTGACTTGCTTAGAACAACAGAAATTTATCTCTTATAGTTCTGATGGCTACAGGACCAAGATCAAAATGTCAGCAGGGCCCTGATTCCTCCAAAGGCTCTCAGGAAGAATCTTTCCTTGCCTCTTCCTAGTTTCTGGTGTTTGCAGGCAATCCTTGGCACGTCTTGGCTTGGAGCTACATCACTCCAATCTCTCCCTCTGTTGACACATGGTCTTCTTCCCTCTGTGTGTCTCTGTGTCTCCTCTCTCTCTCCTTTTAAGGACACATCCTGGTTTAGGGCCCACACTAATCTTATATGTCTTCATCTTAACTTAATTGCAAAGACCTTATTTCCAAATAAGGTCACATTCACAAGTACGGGAGTTAGGACTTCAACAGATCTTTTGGGGGGACACAATTCAACCCACAACAGCACCTTTCACCTGATCAGACTTTCCTTGTCCCCAGAATTCTAATGCATTAATGCGCTTGACAAGATCAATGCAACTAAAATGGAAGGGGAGAATCAAGACTCTTATATCCCCCAAAAAAGCAAGTCAGCCCCAAAGCATAACAGACTCAGAGCACTCAAGTATCAATTCAAATAGGGATATTTTCCTCTTATAATCAGAATATAAATACTTCTTTAGCCGTTCCCCTTGACAGGTGACATCAGGAAAACTAGAAGTGGCTTCTGTGGAGCGAGTTGTCATATGGTACAGGATGGGAACACAGGCTCAGGCACACACACAAAAAAACTTTCAGCAAATTACCACATTATTATTTATACAGTGCAAAAGCTCCAAAAGAGCAGGGAAGAGGTACCATCGTGGCTGGTCTCTAGGGAAGGCCAACTGCTCGGGACAGGGTAGGTGGATGACCGCACCACATACCCCACTTCACGTAGGAGAGGAGAGACTCTGTGCTGTTTTAGTATTGAGTACATATACACCCCAGGGGCATGGCCCTGTCACTGAGATTCCAGTCAACCTGATAAGCAGCTGGGGCTGCTTCTTTTCCAGTTTCCAGGTTTAAGGTATGATCTGGACTTTTCTTTAGACCTAACGTCTCCCAGGGCTACCAAGTGGACATATATGCACACAGTAGAAAAGGAGATGGGAGGGGGCTAGGCAAGGGCTGGGAGATGGCCTCTAAGTATGTCTGTGACTTCCCCAGCAGCTGCTTCCCTTTCTCCATCTTATGTTTGTTCTGATCAACCCTCAATGAGCTCGACATTAATCACCAGCACATCAGAAGGAACTAATATAATGATAGCTAGTATGTAATAAATATAAAGAATACTGGGTTGAGAATCAGGACACCTACATTTACTAGGTTTTATGGCTGGAAAGAATCTTAAAAGTCATCAAATCCAACTTCTCATTTTACTCAGGAGGAAACACAGGCCCAGACTGATAAACTGACCTAAATACTGGTTAAGGCATATTCCAGTGTGGGACCTTAGAGTCTCTAATTTTCCTTCAGCCCTGATACATATTTTTTTATTGTAAAATTCACATATGGCAAATAATCCCAAGAAACCTCTGTATTTCAGGATACTAGCAGTCCACATCCTTCAAAAATAATTTAAAAAAACTAAATTTTCAGAAGGGTCTTTCGGATTTTTAGCGTTAAAGTTTTTACTCTCTTTGGTAAGGCAAGTCCCCACTATAATATGTAAATCATGGCCTCCTGTCCTTTTATTTAACGAGACTACTTAAAGGTGCCATCTGAATCCATTTCTTTTTTCTTCAAAAGCAGAATATGAAGAAACTATTCAATAACAATTGCTCTCCCTGTGGCATTATTCCATGGAGCTCTGTGTCAATCAGACATACCTGTCAATCATCGGCATCAATGATTGCATTGACAAGGCCCAAGGAGAGCAATAGAGTGAAGGAGAGGGGCATGAGGTGAAGGAAGCAAGGTTTTGGAAACAGACATATCTGGGCTGGAATTTGAAAACCTCTTATTTACTACCTCTGTATTCTTGTTTTAGATAAGTTTTTTTAACCTCAATGAGATTAAGATTATACCTTGGGAAAATAGCAAAAAGAATACTTACATCAGAGCATTGTTTTGAGGATTAAGTATAATAAAGTATCTATAGACAAGCAACATTTTGAGCACAAGATAAAAACTAGAAAGATGGTAGCTTAATATATGGATTTTTTTTCTTTCCTGCCTCCTTTGTCATCCCTCTTCCTAAATTTGTATACATTTTGGTAGATTTATTACAAATATGGTACAACTCACATTTTTATTTTTTTTATTTATAGATTAGGAAAAATGATCAGTGTTTATAAGCCACTTGGCAATATAATTCAGCCTCACCTTGACTATATCTGAACCTGTATGTGACTTTGCAGTTAGCTATTTTGACTGAGGGGATCAATTCAGCATGAAAAAAATCAGTTTGATTTTTTTTTTCTAGAATTTTGTTTAATTCTCATCTGAATGGAAGAAACTGACTAGTTTTGTCATAATGCAGACATAGCTTAAACAATGGCATTTTGTATTGTGGATCATCTGCAAAAAATGTTCCTCCCTTGGTATCTAGTATGTTAATGGGCTCCTCCTCATCCTCTGCATTTGGTATATTCGCAGGGAATATAAAATCATTTTAGTATTGGCCAAAGTACAACAGAGTAATTAGGGAAGTAAATCTATTCTTTCTAACTCATTTTGTGTATTCAAGACCCAAATGGAATTTTGCTTGTAATTACCCAACGTTTTGAAATTATCCACAGCACTGCTTATTTTATAACTCCAACTGTTGGCCCATGTGTCTGTCTGTCTCTCTCTGTTTCGCTTCATCTATCCAATAAAATATATCTTGTCATCACCGACAATCAAGGCAGTATTTCTAAAAAGTAAATTCATTTGAAAGTGAAATGTAGAGTTTGGATATATTAAAATAAACACTTGAGCAAACTTTGGTTAAATCTCTAGAGTTTTATCAAATCATTTCAAGACTTGGGGATATTCCAGTCACCATGAGGTAGAGAGGAATTCCACTGAACAAAGAGAGCAGAGGGCTTTTATAGATGGAACAAAGGAGTACATTGGGAGGAAATTTCCCTTACTTAATGCAGACAGCATTTCCTAATATGGTTAGTGCACGTAGTTGCTTAGCAATGAGGAAGTTAGCAGGTGTAAGAATAGGGATTTGGTGATAGCTGATTGGCTAATTTAAATTCTCTTTTCTGGGTGAGCCAAGCATTTACAGGGAATATAAATTTACTTAGATTTAGTTTTTGCTGACAGGGGAGCACATCCGCTTGGACCTACTAGATTTTAATTATCAATTCCCCCCTTTCATGTGGCCTTAGGCCAAGCAAAAGGCTGAGGTCAAAATAAAAAGCATTAGCACCACTCAGTTGCATTCTGCTGGCTCTAGATGACTCTCATAGGTGATAGGTCACAGATGTCTAAGATTGGCCGTTTTTGTACTCAGCAAGGTTGATCACTTTTGTACTCTTCACACATCTGTCATTCTCAGCGTTCAGACACCATTTGGAGAGATGACTATGTGCAACCATTTAAAACGTTTGAGAGGATGCAGTGTAGCAGGAAGACTTGTGATTATAATGAGTAGTCAAATGCCCAGTGTTTGGAGTAGGCTTTTGAGCCAAGGACCCAAGGACCCAAAACAACTAAAATCAAAGAGATTAAAAAAATAATCCCGAGAAAGGACTTACTTGCTTGAGCCACATGGCTTGTATGACTATTTCACATAACTTCCCTTTGATGTCCCCAAAAGTGCTTATCCAAGTGTCACCAAGTATTGATGACAGCACAAACTCCTCTTTGCTCAGCCAGCAAGTAGTCAAGCACAATTCTATTATCTAAAATAACTCTTACTAAGGAATCTAAAGATTTTTTGTTGTACAGCAATAGTTTTTCCAGTGGAATCAGCAATCCCTCCACTGCTATAGATAAATTTATAATCATGTTTTAATTGGTGTTAAATCCTAACCAATGCAATGAGTCTAACAAAAGAGGTCCATTCTATTATCAGTGACAGCCCTAGGCAATTCATATTTGACTCAGAAATTTAAATTAAGGGGGAGGGGGTAGTCTAGTGTCAAGTTTTGTATTTGTTTTGAATTTCTAAAGAACAAGAAGGTGTCCAAGGATGCATTGTCCTCTCGTTATCCAATGACCTATTCAGGGTGTGGCCCAACCATAGATGTTTCATTTCCTTCACAAAGAAAAGTAAACCCTGGAGAGGTACAGCCCACCCTGGAGATGTTGAGGTCATCTCAGGGATGCCTCTAGATATAGAGAGTGCCATTTGCTATTTTCATTATATCAGGGATTGTTGCATTTTGCCAGGTTGCCCAGGGGTGTGGGGAAAGAAGGGTGCCAGCTAATGGCTGCACTGTTACCTTTGTCACAGCTTATGAATAAAGGCCTTCTCAATGTTCATACAAATGTGAAGCAGGGGAAATACATTTCTGTGGTAGCAATCCTGACTCAATAGAGAGTAGAGAGAGACTGAGGATGAGTGATATTTTTCAAGGTGGCACTTGGGACCTGAGAGTGATTAGTTATGGGTAAAAAAAATTGGGTGTCCGGCATCTGTACATGTCCGGCATCATGTACAGATCGTGGTTTGTGATGGTAGATCCAGTAATCAGTTAGATTCCCCCCTTTTGAAATGGCTTTGGAAAAATGTCTTTCCAGGCCATGGCAAGAAGGAAGAAAGGCAAACAAGAAGAGTTTAAACATTTTTGATGATAGAATTTTCTAAGCAAGATAGAAAAAGTGTGCAAAAGGGATATGGAAACAATAGAAATGCAACAATAATTGCAAAAGAATCATATGATAAGGAGCACGACAGGAATGCAGGATATGTGGAGTCTTGATCTGTGATCATCGATGGAAGCTGTCCACCTGTGAAGCCATCTACTTCTTGTCCTAGTAAATTTTAGTTGTAGATCTCCGGTTTGGTCACAAACCCAATTTTCGGAATGAGGAGCGCCTTTAAATTGTGAAATGTGTACCCAAAGTTCAATCCTTTCTAGTTTGACTGTAGTGTCAGAAGTTAAGAAATCCTGGTAAGGACCCTTCCAGCATGTTTCAAAGGCTGTTTATCATTGATCTCACTTACAGTAGTCCCAGTCACTGAAAGTTAGGGTGTGAGGAGTCTGGGGGAGATTCAAATCTCAAAAAGCATCCCTCACATGTTGGATATAACTTTTGCATAATTCATTAGGGATTTACAATATTGAGTTATATCTTGCTGGGAAACCAGGGGATCAAGACTAATATGGAGGTCAATTGTCATAGGTCTTCCAGTGATAATTTCATAAGGAGAAAGTTTATGTTTCCCAAAGATGTGCTTTGAGTAGCCATAAGGGCCAGTGGAAGAATTGTAGGCCAAGGTAAAAAGGTTTCCTCAGTTTACTTAAACAGTTTAAGTTTTAATAGGCCATTTGTTCTCCTTTCCAGATGATCGAAGGTGGTAGAGACGATAATGCCAACTTGTTTGTGGAATCTTAGTTAGAGCTTTAGTGACCTGCCCAGTAAAATGTGTGCATAAGTCACTAGAAATAACTGAAGGAATTCTCCAGGCAGGGAATGTATTTTCTAAAAGTTTTTTTAGTAACTGTTATAACATCTGTCTTATGACAAGGAAAAGCCTCTGTCCATCCTGAGAATAAACAGACAAGGAAGTGTGTGTCCTTGACTTCCCTGACAGGAAATATGCATCCTTGCCCAGTGTTATATCTATAGATGCTTTGACTATTTTTGTAGCTGCAGCTACTGTTTTTAAACAGGCAGGGTATGCTCAAACCACAGCATCTAATTGCAAGCTGTAATAGGCAATAAGTCTTAGCTTTCCCCCATGTTCTTGTGTCAGTAACTCAAGAAACTGTTCATTTATTTTATGAATGAATAGAGTACATGGCTTAGAATAATTTGGTAGCCCCAAGGCTGGAGGGGCTCAATAAGTCCATCTTAACCGGTTTAAAGGTCTTTTCCTGAGAGGCATCCCAAAGAAACATTCAGGTGTATTATTGGCTTTAGTTAATTCATAAGAAGATGATGTTAATAAAGAAAAATGTGGAACACAGAGTCAGCAATAAATTGCCAGCCCAAGGAATCCCCTTAATTGTCTTTTTGTCATGGATTTAGGGAATTCCTGGATCATTTTTAGTCTTTTGTGTGATGGGTGAATTCCTTTGGCATTTAAATTGTGACCCAAGTAATGACTCTCTCTCAAGTGAGCTGTAGTTTTTCCTTAGGGACTTTTGGTTCCTTTTGAGCTTGCTGTTGGAATAAATAGAATCTCTTAAGGATTTCTCTTTAGTAGTGGAGCAGAGCAATAAATCGCCCACATATTGTAATAGAGTGGAGCTATTAGAGAATTGTAGGGTACTGAGGTCCTGATGTAACACTTGAAAGAAATAAGAAAGTGCTTCTGTAAAGCCTTGAGGCATAACTGCCTAAATGTATTGCTGATTATCCCACGTGAAAGCAAATATATATTGAATATCTGGCTCTACCATAATGCTGAAGAAAGCAGAACACAGTTTGACAATTGTAAACGATTTAGAATCAGGAGGAACACTGAATAATGGGATATTTGGGTTTGGAACTACAGGAAGGTGAGGGATGCCCAATTTGTTAATGGCTCTTAAATCTTGAACAAACCACCATCCACAACCATTAGGTTACTATACAGGTAAAATAGGAGTGTTATAAGGACTAATACAGGGAATAATTAGTCCTTGAGATACTAAGTCTTTGGGGTTAGGCCGGCAATGGCCTCTGGGCTAAGTGGATATAGAGGAAGTTTTGGTAAGGGTTTGGATGTGTCTCTCTGAATTTTTATAGATTGAGCACTTTAAATTCTCCCTACATCAGTACTGGATATGGCCCATAGAGAATCCTTTATAGTAGATAGGTCAGGGGTGTCATGAGTGATTTCCTCATCCTCAACGTCTAATAAAGTTTGAAAAGAGCACATCAGGACTGCCTCAGTGTCTCTGGTAAATTCTAAAAAGAATTTTCCCTTTGGGGAGAAATGAATTATATCTCTCATTTTTTATATCAGGTCTCTTCCCAGAATATTTTTGAGGACAGAATCTCAAAGCCAAAAGGAATATTTTTCACTAAAAGGGCCTAAAGACATTTGGGTTGGTTGGGATAAATGCTCCTTTATTGCTTTATTGCTAACCCCCACTATCGTAATTTGCTTTTGTCTCCTGGGGACCTGTTATTTTAACAGTGTGTGGTTCAGAGTTGAAAGTGTGGCCCTAGTATCTACAAGAACCTTACATGTCTCCCCATTTATTTTTTAATTCAGTTTCACCTTGTGCATTTAAAGGGATGATGGGAAAGAGGCCACTGAGGTCCCTGAAACCCCATCAACATTGAGCAGGGTTTCTTTTATGCCCTAGTAGAAAGATTTTTTTTTCTTTTTCATTTTTCTGAAGGCAATCTCTCTCTTCCAACAACCAGGTTGATTGCAAATTAAGCACCTATTTCTAAGCCATTGTTTAGGTATGTGATTTCTGGACTTAAAATTGTAATTTTAATTGGTTTGAAATCCTTGATTAGTTGGTCTAGGACTGGGTCCTTGTAACTGTTTTAATTCCAAGGACTTATGTTTGGAAGTTATCTGTTTCTAAGTTTCTTTCCAATTATTCAGCCATAGTCATAAGTTCAGCTAGATACATTGCCTCCCAACCTATAATTTTTCTTTCCATATTTCCCTATATTTGGGGAATAGAACATGTACAAATAGGGTCACCAATGCGGGCTGGGTATCAGCAGTTATTTCTTTAAATCCTGAGTGTTTAGGGAAAGTGTTTCTAATTGACTTTTAAAATCTACCACAGAGTCATCCTTTTTTTTTTATTTACATGATTGACCAATGAGTGCATGCTGGAAAAACTTTAGGAATGACTTTTAGTAAATCAGCTGCAATTTTTTGAGCTTTTCTGTCCCCACTGGCAGATGCTGCCCATGGAGATTTTGGGGTTTTGAATGTCTTTCCCAGGGCCCAGCCAGTCTGCCTTGCACATCCATTTTTGAACTTCCCCTGGACCAGCTAACATGTGGATTAATTAATAAACATCTGGTAGCCCAGGGTCATAGACTTCTGTAAGTATATTAAATTCCTCATAGAATTTTTGAGGATCTTTTCAAAGGCTTGGGAAATTCCTTGATTATTCAGCCTTTGACCAAGGAGAGAAAGTTATTGATGGGGGTTCTCCAGTAAGCTCAGGGGGTCTAACTTTAAAAGGCAACTGTTTAGCTTCCTCATCCAGAAAGTAGGATAACTCTATTAGTGTGTTAATGGAGAGGGATATTCTAATCTCCTAGGCTGCTTAAAGTAGATATCATGAAATATATTGGCTTAAACAATGGGAATTTATTAGTTTACAGCTTGAGGACACGAAAATGTCCAAATCAAGCCATTATTAGGACAATACTTTCTTCCCAAAGACTGACTGCCAGAGATCCTTGGCTCCTCTGCCACAGGGCAAGGCACATGGCAGCACCTGCTGGTCTCTCCCTTCTCTTCTGGGTTTCATTGAATTCAGCTTCTTGCTTCTGTGGCTTTCTCTCCCCCTCTCTGTATTCATCCTGTTTATAATGGACTCCAGTAAAAAGATTAAGACCCATCCTGAATGAGGCAGGTCACATCTTAACTGAAGTGGCTTCAAGAAAAGATCCTACTTACAATGGGTTTACACCCACAGGAGTGGATTAGAATTAAGAACATGGTTTTCTAGGGAACATATAGCTTCAAACCACCACAGGGGATATTCAGGCAAAGGTGGATAAAGAAAAGGAACAGTTGGGATAATAGAGGTGCGAATGGAATGCTTGCTAGGATTAAGGGTTTGAGCAGTTAATATCTCATTTGCTTCTTTTAAGGAGACCTTTAAGCAAGCTATTATAGTCTTAAAGTTATTTGACAACTCAGTGTACCAATTGAAATAGGCATCCCATTTGTTCTGCCTTATTCGGGAGCCTGCTTTCTCGAGTGT
>JAQZBX010020382.1:0-33041 GCA_029593785.1 Cabassous unicinctus
GAGGAACTCCAGAAGCCTGAACCCTGGCAAACGCCGGCAGCTGTCTTGCTCTAACATGTGGCAATGGACTGTGGTGAGAGAAGAAACTTAATGCTTTATGGCCTGGTATCTGTGGACTTCTACCCCAAATAAATACCCTTTATAAAGACCAACCCATTTTTGGTATTTCACATTAGCACCCCTTTGGCTGACTAATACATAGGCTTTCTTTATATATTCTGGATATTATACCCTTATAGGACATATTTTCCAAATATTTTCTCAAATTGAATAGGTTGTCTTTTTACTTTCTTGATAAAGTCTTTTGATGCACAAAAGTTTTTAATTTTGATGAAGTCTCAAATATCTATTTTTTCTTTGGTTGCTTGTGTTTTTGGTGTAAAGTCTAAGAAACCATTACCTAACTCAGAGTTCTGAAAATGCTTCTTATGTCTTCTTCTAGATGTTTTATAGTTTTGGTTTTTATATTTCAGTCTTTGATCCATTTTGAGTTTATTTTTGTATAGTGTGTGAGGTAGGATGCCCACCTTCATTCTTTTGCATATGGATATCCCGTTTTCCCAACAGTGTTTTGTGGGGACTATATTTCCCCATTGAGTGGCCTTGGCACCCTTGTCAAAAATCTTATGGCCATATATGTGAAGGTTTATTTCTGAACACTCAATCTGATTCACTGGGGAAATTCCATTGAAGTCTATGTATGTCCTTGTGCAAATACCATGCTTTTTTTTTAGTCCTTTTTTATAAATGAGAGATGTTGTACAGCAAAAGTTTACAGAAAAATCATGCATAAGATACAGAATTCCCATATACCATCCTATTATTAACACATTGTATTTGTGTGGTACATTTGTTACAGAGGAAAGACCATTTTTATAATAGTACTATTAACTATCGTCAATGGTTCCCATTAGGGTTCACTGTGTTGTACAGTCCTATGGTTTTGTTTTGTTTTTACCCTAATAACATATATACAACTCAAAATTTCTCTTTTAGCCACCTTGAATATATAACACAGCGCTGCTAATTAAGTTCATGATGTTGTGCTACAATCACCACCATTCAGAACCAAATAGAAATGGTTAAATGGGTGGGGATAAGGAATAGCAAATTAATGCTTAATTGGTACAGAGTGTCTGTCTGGATTGATGGAAAAGAAGTCACCATAATACTAGTAGGTCACTTATTAGGGGCATGGCTGAGAGTGAATGCAATGTGGCATAAAAGAAGTAGAAAGGAAGCTGACATTCCAGTAAATTCAAGTGTGCCAGGGACTGCACTAGACACTGAACCTGTAGTATCTCATTTATTCTTCCCAAAAAACCCACAAGGTAGGCATCATTATCCTCATTTAACAAATTAGAGAAGTGGAGATGTAAAGAGCTTAAATATACTACACCAACCAAAATCATGGGGAATAGATGTTGGAGTCAGTATTCAAATCCAGATCTGTTTCCAGAACTCTCAGAATATGTCGTGCAATGAAGTTCAACCCATACAATCCCCTTATTACTTCATCTGTACCCCACTTATAGCACTTCCACATAGGCAATTAATTTTTTAAATAAGGATGTGCTAAGCTACTTAAGGACAGGTGCGTTACTTCCTTCATTTTTGTATGTCCCATAATGACAGGCAGATGCGCCTGCACATGGCAGGTGTTCAAGACAATATTGGTTGTTAAATGCATGTTGAAATTCAAGGCTATTCCCCAAACCAATATCCACCGCCCTTCCTCTTGCACAGCACATGAAAGGAGATTGACAAGAAAAATGTTTCCTTAGTGATGCTCAGGAAAGGCAAAGCTGTCAGCTTGTCCTCTTATCAAGGAGGTTCTTTAAGCGAAAAAATAGAAGAGAAGCTTAAACCTGAATGTGAAGATAACGGTCAGCAGGGCTCCATCAGCTGCCCGTTTTCCCACTCAGAAAAAGTTCTTGACAGGAACATGTCTGCCAGAGAAACAGAGGGAACCTCATTTTGCTTAGACAACACACAGCTCTACAGTTCCGTTCTCCATTTACTCCCAGAGATAAATTCACTATTTGTCAAGTTGTCTTAATAGTATCATCCTACTAAGGATTCTTTTTTTTCTTTTTTTTTTTTTGGTTGGCCTCTATTTTTAGCCAGGGTCTGCTATTTGAGGTATCACCAATAATTCATTTTTCTCCCCACACATACACACACACAGAAATGCACACACAACCTTCTTATCTTAAAAAGGTTATGTTCATTCAGAGTCTCCTTTAAAACCTCCGCAGGATACTGGAGGTCACAATATATTGTTTCTTCACAACTGACTATGATTTTCTCCAGTGGTGAAGGATTGCTCCTGTCACTACTCCTTCCCAGAATTCTTTCTAAGCCTTTTATAAAGCACATGAGCTATGCTTTTAATTGGGCATTTCATTAGAGAAGAATGAGGCATAAAGGAAAACAAAATGGCCTGTAGTCATTTGTTTTAAGGAGCTCATTCTAGCTATCAACATCTGAACCCTGCTGAAGCACAGTTTCAATTTCCCTTCTCAACCATGGGTAAAACAATGTTGGCAACACATATTTCTCTCTGTCAAAACATTTCACTTACTCTGCAATCTGTAGACAGTTTGAGAGTCATATCAGCAACGAGCAGAGCCATAGCATTCTTCCCATTATTTTAAAAGCAAATTGGCAAATGCCTCAGAGAGGGACACAATGTGGGGCAAGATCCAAACTGAGATGAGAAATGCTAACAGATTCAGCAAGCCAAGAGGGCATGTAAATAATGGGCCTCATTACTGAGTCACAGAGAAAGATGGGGCAGTCCTCATGCCATTTCATCTTAAGGGCTTGGCCCCATTGCCCTTGGATTTCATTCTATTGGGAGATCACTCAGGAATTCTGTGAGCTCTCTGCTCAGGTGAAGAACCAGGCTTTGGTTCACATTTGAGAAACATATTCCAAATCATGGTACAAAATTCAATGATTATTTTTGGCTCAGTGTAGGACAAGAAAAAAGGAAAATGATCACTGATTAAAGAATTATATAAAAAGTATCAGTGAAAGACCAACCCAGGGTATACGACTTACATAGGAAAGCAAAAGAACAAGGGACTGAAGCTAGACACATACTGACAAAATTGCTTATTTTGCAATTTTATCTCCCACAGAAAGATGTTGACTACGGTGTAATCATCTCAAAATGGCAATTCTCAGTGAGAAATATTTAAGAGAGATAATGCCGAAGGAAATGGGAAAGTGCTGCTGGAGAATGGTCTCCGGCTGCAAGACAGATACTGCAGGGTACCAAGACCATGGCATTGGCAGGAAACTAATACTGAGCAAAGCTGAAACACTTATTGTCAAGGCCAGAGAACATTTTACCCGTTGCGAGGTTCAAATTCATGGGCATTACTGTTAAAGCTCGTGGGAGAAATACACCCAAAACAGCAAATAGAGTCTATAAAGTACCTTCCAGCAATCACCAGGCCCACCAGTGGGCAGCCACACTTCTCTCCAGGCCTTCCGGGAGTTTAATGATTATTGCTGATTGGCTGGGCAAGTAGAATTGCTCAGACCTCCTACTATTAACCTCCAGCCTATGTTTCAATATATCATGCAGGGTTTTGCTAAACTTATTTTCACCCATTTATAAAAGGTCAATAGGCTGTGTGTTGTCTTGACAGTAGTAAGTGCTTTTGATACAATCCCTGATAATATTGGTCTGGCTGGGTTTCACAGGAAGTGTGCAGTTTTTATTTCTTATAAAATCCCTTGATTTATCAAGTTGATACCAGCTGTTATCACTTTAATAGAGATTACTGTATAATTTCAAAATATCTTATTCTCTCTAAAATTATCCTCATGCTCAAAACTATCTGGAACGCTGAAATGTGCTTCTTGCTTCTGTCTCTCATCTTGATGGGTTAATTAACTTCACCCATCATGCTATTTTGCCGTACTACAACGCAGGCATCAAGCTTTACCACAACAGTTGATTTTGACTGTGCTCCTACAGACACAAACAGGTCAATACCTAAGGGAAATTTTTTTATTTTCTTTTTCATGCTTTCATGAAGAAGAATAATTGGGGGGTAACTGGTTGGGCAGAAGGTGGTAGTCCAGGAAGGTCAAAGTCCACTTCTATGTTTTGAGGTAAATTGACCATATGACGGCAAGAGCAAAGTCAGTTAAAAGGACAACAATTAAAAAAGGGGGAAAGATAAGAACAGTCAATTCTCATTATTCATAATAGTTATGTCTTATAAAGTTGCCACAAACAATGAGTTAGCAAATACAGAACCATTGTTCCTAGGGGATATATGGGGATAGGCTCCTGTGAGCCTCTGGTCTCAACATTTGTCAACTGGTCAAATTTTTTTTAATGTATGTTTTATGTGTGTATCTGTTTAAAGAAACATTATTTAATATTTATTGTTGATACACATTGAATTCATGACCTATAGCACTGTAACTCATGCCTGAAAGAACCTTACTTAAAACACACATATTTTCTCCATGAGGTACCATCATGGCCTTCTTGCACTTAGAAACAATAGACAGCATTTCAGCACTATGGTTGTAGGCTATTTTAAAGAGAGATATCACAATAAATTTTTTTTAAAAACACACAAAAAATGCCAAAAACATGGCATTAAATATACAGAAAAAAGGACATTTGTTTACAGTATGAGAACTGAAGCAAGAAGACAGAGCATCACCTTGTTTGACTTCAGCTAGGAATGTGTGCACCAGATGACTCAAATTTTTCACCACTCTGAGCATGTCCGTGAGTGACTGCATAAGCACAGCACGTGTTGATTTGAGGTTACAGATAAATTTTATCTAGTAGGTAAATTTGCAAATACAGAATCCATAAATAATGAGGATCAACTGTATATAAAAAGTGATCAATAAATATTTCATAAAAGAATGTGTAAAGAATTACTTTTCCCTGCTGTCTCCCAAATGCACATATTTACCTCTGCAACAACCCTAAGAAGCATTTTAATTTTTAATTCAAGTAATCCAGGTGGGCATCCCACCTTTAATTTTGTTCCAGTTGTCCAGTCATGGCCTTTTTGTACTGTCTGGGGTAGAGCTAAGACCTAAGTCTTCTTGGCTACAGCCTTCACCTCCTTTGCTTCCCAGAGCTGGAGCTGAGTCAACCCTGCAATAAAAAGAGCTAAGTTCCCCAGAGAGAATCCCATTCACACCACAGAGGGTCTTCCCAGGTTTTCAGGAAAAGTGGATGTGACCACCACAGAGAAGTAAACAATGATTGATACCCACAGAATAGCACCATGAGGCTGGGTGTCCAGGGATTGAGGTCACTTTTGTTTCTATATGTTATAGTCCCTTGCCTAGAACAGAGCAAATTGCCTCTAAAACAAGTGTCTTATTTTCCTCTGATTTACTCTGACTCTACCTTAAATTTTTAAATAAAACAATGAAAGAAATATTTTTGTTGCACACAAAAACCCCAAAAGATGAAGGTAGGATTGGGGCCAGGAGACAGATATACAGATCTGGAGCTATGGAAATCTGGGTGGTTTATTTTATTTTATTTGAGGAGAGGGTACTTTTTATTTTTTTATTTGAGAAATTGTAGGTTTACAGAAAAATCATGCGGAAACACAGAGTTTCCATCTACCCTCCCCCCCTCCATTATTAACACCTTGTATTTGTGTTGTACATTTGTTAACAACTGATGAAAGAACTTTTTTCTAATTTTACTATTAACTATATTCCATGGTTTTCATTAGGGTTCATTCTGTATATTGTACAATCTTATGAGTTTTTTTGTATGTTTGTTGTTTTTTGTTTTCTGATTTCAATTTTTATTCTAGTAACATATGGATGGATTATTTTAAAGTTTCAAATTTCTTAAATATCAAATGAGGACCTTGGCATATACCAATGAACCTATTAAAATCAGTTTTTTATTTAGGGATACAAAATTGGAGATATGCAAATAGGCTTAGGATAAAATATACTGGGCTCCCAGCTTTAAGGTCATAGGTTGGCAGTTTTTTAATATTTCAAACTTGCCATGCATGACTTGCTCTCCTCTTTCAATTTATCTGGATAATGCCCAGTGACACGTGCATTCCTTTTCCTCTAAAACTATTTTACGGTAAGCTTCCAGTGAGTGTCCCACAGCTGATATTTCTTCACTCTATTAAGTTGATGCCCTTTGGCTATTTACCTCATAAATATTGGTGAAAGCACCTGTAGTTCTGAGCAGTATCCCTGGTGCCTGGAGGTTCCTATACCAGTGCATGTTAAGAGAGCAAGAGATCAACAGATGAGTCCCCAAAAGCAAACACTTTCCAATTGGGGTAAAAAGTCACATTTTAGGCCTGCTTTTTCTCTCTGCCCTGAAAGTCATCTATGGACTGTCCTGCTAACTGTGAAGGGATCTAGGTCCACTATTCTGCACATCAAAGGCATGCTTTACTGGATTGTGGCTGACAAACCCAGTAAGATCCTGCTTCTTAGGATAGCTGAATGTGAGACCCATCAGGAGGGATATAAGAGGCATGAGGAGGGGTTCGTGTTTCCCGGTCAAACAATTGTAACAAATGTACCATACTAATGAGGGATGTTGTTAATGTGGGAAAGTGTGGGAGGGATAGGGAGTGGGGTATATGGGAATCCCCTACATTTTTTATGTATCATTTATGTAATCTAAGTATGTGTAAAAAAAAATTTTTTTAATTAAAAATTTAAAAAAAAGAAACAGTTCAAACACTAAATAACCTTTATGCAGAAGCAGAGAGCTGTGGGGGCCAATCATACCTTGAAGGCTGTTTGACTTGTTTAACAGCATCTTCTTATCCAAGGAAACTCATTATGAGAAGGTTCCGAAGAAAGTCTTCAAATACATTTAGAGCAGAGTAAGAAGATATATGTTCCCCAAGTCCTCCTCCTGACAGATCCCATTGAAAGAAGACTTTGAGTTATTGAAATTACCAATTGTGAAGACAGAGGCATGAGCAGTGTAAGATAAACCACAGAATTAAAGATCCCACCTTAAGCTGGAATTCTCATCTATCTACTGGCTGATCGCAGAGTGACCCTACCTCCTCTCCAGAGCATCATTCCTTTGTATCTGCTTGCCAGAGCCATGGTGCCATTTACTCCAAAGACGAACTTTCTCAAATTCCATACCTGGGGTGAATTTTTGAGACACTTTGTGTCACAGAATTGTGTAGGACTCTGTAATCTTCTGATTAGTTTCTGAGCAAACACAATGAAGCATTTCACTTTTTAATTCAAAGCCATTTAATAAAATATGCTGTCAGCCCAGTGCAAAGCTGATTTCTTATGTGCCACCAGTACCGCTGGTTCTCCTCATTCCTCAGGTGACCTTCCAAGAAAACTTTAGACTTCAATAAATCGTATCTTTACGATAAGTGTTCCATCTTATTCCCCTGAGATAACCAGATGTTTTTCTCTGGGATTTTGGTGAGGGATAGGCTGTATCTGTGGTTTTGCTAATGCATCTCCCAGATTTCAAATTACTACCAGTTTTGCCATGACTCAGATCTTAAAAAGATCAATTTTTGCTGTTCAGTTTCTCAAACTAGTACTCATTAGAAATGTATGTTGTTTTATTAAAGCAATTATTCCTAATTAAACCAGCATTTAGTGCCATTCCTAGTTATTTTTCTTTAGAGAACTTTATGTTATTATTACATCACCATGAATGTTGGAAAAATGTGTGTTTTGCTTGTTCATTACAAAAATAAGTAAGCATAATAAAGTAGATGCTAAGCCATCAAACATAAATGCCCCTTGCCATGTTCCTGCATGTGTAATAAGCAAGTATAATAAATATTTTAATTATAGTTTTGTTATAAATACAACTTATAAGGAAAAAATTTGATAGGAATAATACTGTACATTGCTAATTTTTAACTGTCCCTATGAGCAAGCCTTAGGAATCACAGACCTTCCCTTATATACATTATTCAGTGCACAGAAATCTTATGGTTCAGGTAAAGTAAGTGATTTCCAAGGAAAACTCCCAAGTCTAAGTCTATGTTTACAGTCCTTCTTTTGGCTGTGCATTCTTAGCATCAGGGCTTCTTATGCCCTTAATTCATCTTTGGGGCTTGAGAGCATTGTACTTTGGAGGGAGTTAAGAAATATATTAGGAGAGAATGAAACAGTTAAAAGTTTTACTTTCAGAGATATTGTAGGTGCTAATACTGGATTTAATCTTTCAATTTTTTCTGGGTTTGTTAGTTATCCGATAAATCTCATAGGTTAGTGTAATGTTTTAATTATATAAAACCCTTTTGTCAGTTTACCACCTGTAATAGTGTGTCTGTCTGCCTTTTAAACCCATTTGCAATAACTTTGCTGATATATTAACACATCAGCAAAACTTTTCTTATACAAATAAAGAAAAAGAGGAATGTAGAGAAAAAGCAGAAGCAATGAGGCAATGGAAGCCACTAGTCAACAATATTTTAGGCTTTTTGGGCCATACAGTCTCTGTTGAAAGTACTCAGCTCTACCATTATAACATGAAAGTAACCCTGAACAATAAGTATTACAATAAAACTTTATTTATGGAAACAAATTTGTATTTTATTTAATTTTAATGTGTCACAACATATTATTCTTCTTTTGAGTCTTTTCAACCATTTAAAAATATAAAAACCATTCTTAGCTCGCAGGCCATACAAAAACGGGCAGTAGGCTGGATTTGATCTATAGGCCATATTTTGCTGACCCTTGTTCTAAAGAAATGTCAGTGAGAATGAGAGTGCCTGTGTGTGTGTGCATGCACACACATGTGCAGATGTGTTAAACTGGCTCTGAAGACAATCCCAAACATGGAGTTCCTAAATGTTTAGCAGGAGTCATCTCATTGGAAAAAGATGATAGCTTCCCAAAGAGATTATATTGAAGTGCAAAAATTATTACAATACATAAATTCCTTAGGGGCAGAGACTGTCTTATACATTTTAGTTTCCCTCACTGTGCCTTACAAATAGTCCACATTCAATTTATTTTTTGTCAATTGAATGCATTTTAATGAGTTTGTTAAAAGCCATTTCATTACATGATAGTAATCCCTTGAATACTAACTAATGATACAAAGACATCTTGAATAATTTAGATCAATATACATATAATAAAGTATTAAAACATTACCCATCATTAGCATTTGATTTATTCCTTAGCAATTTCAATTTGGAAACTTATAACCTATTCTTTAAAATAACTTCTTAATATTACTGGAAAACAAAAAACATTCATGTCTAAATTTCCTATCCTGTTTTCAAAATTCTAGTCAACAATAAAAGTACACTATCAAACTTCCAGCTTCCAATCACCTTATACAGCCCCATACTTAAGATGGAGGCAAAAGTTAGATTGTGTTTTGACTTAACATTCACACTCTTTCTACAGATTTTTAGTGTGACCCTCACTTAGAGTCACAAATATAGATAGCATCAGAAGCTATATACAGCATCTCAAAGTCTCACACTGTTAAGCCCAATACATGTAACACAAAAGGAAAGGAACCTTTCCTTCTTTTTATTTTTAGGTTTCTGGAATTTCACCTTTATCCTGAACTTGGGAAGGGCACACCTTAGAACATTTTCTAGTTGACATTTTGGAAGATAAGCTGAGCTCATCAAAATGATGTCAAAACCACTCCCTGTCTCTCTTCTTCCTCTCTCCTTCTCCTTCTCTCCCCCTGCCCACTCCCCAGAAATACATACATGTGTACACATACATGCAAATATATATACTCTTTTCCAAGGATGAACAATCTGTTATGAGGCTTTCTCAGAAAGTTTCTTGCAGACAAAATTTTCTTTCACTCAAGCAAAGTTTACAGACACCAGGCTCCAGGAATGGTCTAAATTGTCATGATGCTATAAAGAAGAAACAAAAGCAAAGAGGCCTAACAGAATATGCTGTACTGCACCAGAGGACTCTATAGAAACCAAGCTTCCCCTCAAGGACCCTGCTGAACTCTCCTCGCACAGCAGCTCACAAGTACAAGGGAGGGGTAGTTTTACATGAGAGAGAACGTAGACCTGAGTAAATGATCAACCAGGTTTACCATGCCATGAGACAGTCCACAGCGATGGCTACTACTGTGCAGAGGGTGGATGGCAACCATGTGCAGAGGGTGGATGGCTGTTTCCTAGCAGGAATCCCTGCTTCCACCTTTGCTCCTTACAGTCAAGTCTCCACACAGCAACCAGAGTAATTTCTTCAAACACTAAAGCAGAACATGACACTCCCCTTATTAAAATCTCCCAATGACTTTCCATTAGTCTTAGGATAAAATCCCAACTTGTCACCCAGGTGAGCTGGCTATCTTCTGCATGCCCTGGGAAGTTGACCTGTAGACCTTATCAGTGGGCTTCACTGCCTGCCTGAGTTGTTGGTTTGGTCAAAGGGAAGTACCTATGGAAGCTCTAGAACGTGCAGAGGACTGAAGATCCCGTTTCCCTCAGCCTCCTCCCTGCTGGGTCACTGTGGTTTGGCTGCATCCTTCCAATAAGAATCTGCCACTCCCTTGCCCGCCACCATTTTCCAGCTTTGAAGTACTGTACTGACCCTTGTTTCCTTTCCCAAACCCTTCCCATATCAAAACTCTCTCCAAGTTACCCAATTTGATTATGCCTTTGGTTTCCTGTCAGGATTCTGGCCAATATATCTGGCCTATAGGACCCCAAATAATCTAACCTTTGCCTGACACTACAGCTTTGTCCTGTTAAACTCAGTCTCACTTCCTCACAGACACCCAGCCTTTCTTCTGGTCCTCAAACACTCCAAACCTGTCCCTATCTCCAGCCTTTGCTCTTGCCCAGATTGCCCCTCTGCCCCAGATTTACATGGCTGGCTCCTTCTCATGGCCAGGGAGCAGCTCAGGCATTCCCTCCTTGCACCTCCCCTCACCACCAGCCCTGTCAACTCTAGGACATTGTGCTGCTACGCTTTTTATAGCATGCAGCACTATCTGAAATTTCATTGTTTCTTTTCCTTTTTATTTCTGCCTCTCCCCTCTGGTATGTATATCCCAGACAAGAATCTTACCTGTCTTTTTCTCCTTTCTAAAACCCAGAATCCAGAATCATTCCTGACACATAATGAATGAAAAATAATTTTAAGTTGAATGAATAAATTGCATCTAATAAGTTTCTTTTACATGGAAGTGGAATATGACTACAGAGAGGTCAAATAGAAGAAAAACATTGAACCTATAATGGAAACCTTAGTCTGTCAAGAGTAGCAAATAATTATTACTTTTATTACCAATCTTTTTTTCAAGAAATAAGTACTTATTAAGACCCCACAAGTGCCAGTCACTGGGATGGATCTGACCTCTGCCTTCATGGAACTTACAAAAACTTGTAAAGAGAGACAAATGAATAAAGAATAAGGAATATAATAGGGGAAGGTCAAGGTGATATCAAGCACATAGAAGGAGCACCTCATCTTATACAGACAATGTCATGGAGGATTAAAATACAAAGTCTTCTAGACTTGGACTGAGCATTCTGAATGGATACTCAACAGTGGGCAGAGTGACAGAAGAAACCAAAGTTTAGCAGATAAATTCTACACCATATTCAGTGAGATAAGGTGTTAAAGAACATTGCCACTTAATCATATCCACCCAGTCCTTGCCCAGGCCCTCCACACCTGGGAGCCTCATATTTATTGATGACATATCTCCCTTGTTTATTATCTAAGTCTTTCTCATTTATAGGTATTATCTTCAACTCTCTTGTATTTCTTTTAGGAGTCATGGTCTCTTCTTCATTCTCCCCTATTCACCATAAAACCCAACACAGTCAAGGAAGTAAAATAGTCTCCTTTGTCTACCATGCCCAAAATATTAATAAAATGTTTCAGAGCTACAAAAAGTTCTTTAAATATAGCCAATAATACACATAGCCTTGACACATTATCTAGGAATAATGGGTTGAATCTGATTAACTAATTCTTTTTAAGAACATTAATAAAAATATTTCAATATTATATTGAAATATTCAATACTTGGAAATAAGAAGTCCATGATCTATTTTTAACTCCAAAACAAAGTGTTCTTAGCTCAGTTTCTTTGAAAACGGGATTTGAATCCGTTGCTGGTTATTTTATGCAGCAAGGGCACTAATCCCTGGATGTGTCTTCAGATGCCCAGGTCAAGGCCTGGTGGTCAGAACTTCTCAGCCACCAAGGCTTGTTCATGACATCACAAAGTCAGACCCATAGTAAGTTAAAACAAACCATGCATCTCCACTGACTTTCCATCCACAGAAAAGAAGCCTGAACGCTATAAAATTGAAGTTCACATCAGCCTCCAGCTTTTAGCCTGCCTTCTACCATTTTGCAAGTGACGCAGCTGAGGACCTGTCAGGTTAAATGACTGACCAAGGCCACACAGCTCTGAGCACAGAAGGGAAACTAGAGTGGCTCTTTGGAAAGAACAGCTCAGCTCTTTGGCCACTGGAAATCTCTGCTGTGCTGGGTGAATAATCTCTCATCAGTCATAGCTTTCTTTTAAAATCTGTGCCCACATTCCTGAGGCAAATTGGCTTAACAGAACTTCTTCAGGCATGGTTGTCACCTTCTCTGAATAGCATGAGGTGATTCTCAGAAAAAGGAAACAAATGAGGAGTTTCTGGCTCAGTGCTGAGGAAGGTTGAAACCCATTCAACCCACAGCTTTTCAGCATTGCTAGTGTTTCCTTTTAACAGTGATTGCTTCAACAAGCATTGTCGAACTGCATTAAGTCAAGATCAATCCATCGCACAGTTCTGAGCCTACAGATGCACGTTTCAATGGATTTCACAAATGACTCACTATATCAATCTTTTTTTCTCCAAAAAGTACAGCTTGAAAACAGAGGAGTCAGTCTTCTCCTGACATGTAGCCACCACTTGAGCCAAGAACGAATCCTCTATTACACTGACCTCAATTTCTTTCCATACTCTCCCTTCTTTATTTCATCAATAAACCCCACAACAACAACGGAAAGGGAAATTCATCTTCCACCCTGCCTGTGGCTTTGAATATGACCCCTAACCTCACTCCACTCTCACTGTTGTAACCAGATAACACTTCAGGCAATGACTGGAAAAGAGAATTAAGGGGAAGAAGAGAAAATGGGGTCAGAATGGAAGGCAGAGCAGAAGTAATGTTTATGGAATTTAGCCTTGAGAACGCTAATAGACAGAGCTGACACACTCCAAGGCCTTAGGCCTGCATTCCATTAAACTAGGATGACTTGACAGAGGCCAGACATAGGTGAGGGGTTTGGTAAGGGAAACAGGCCAGAATGTCCCTGCACTCTGCTCTGATCTGCATAACATGGAGTTACCATGGAGGTAGGCAGGGAGTGTGGGGTGTGGGGAGTATGGGGGGTTGCAGCTAAGCATCCTACATGCATGAAGTTTCACCCTAGCCAAAACTGGCTATAATTGTTTTGTGTTTAACAGGATTTTCCCCATCAAAAGAACCCAGATGCTCCACACTATATCAGGGACTGAACAGTAACAGCTGCAGTTGTTTTATGGAACAAGTTGCACACCAGAGGGTACAAGCAGAAAGCAACCTTGTTCTTTCATTCACTACCTATTCAAATCTCATCTGCAGATTCAGTCTTCCCTGTCTCTTGGATAAAATCCCTGGAAGATCTCTTAATTTTTAAGTCTGGTTTAAGCAAAAGAACAGTTTCATTTTATAAATAATTGCCCAGGCAAACATGAAAACCAAAACCCCAGACTCTTAGCTAATTTAGAGTCCCTTTGTGACCCAGTGTGTTACTGTTTAGGCCCAGAAACATGTAATTGGGGAAGGAGGGTTGTTGGAATGCTTCTCTTTTCTCCCACTTTATTCTTCCATTTCTCCTCCCTTAATTCTTAGCCAAGGTTTTTGACATTTCCAGGATTAAGCCTAACAGAGGAGAGTACTGGGGGAAAGTTATGGTCTTAGCATGGCTGTTTTATTTGTGAACTGACATTTGGCAAATGTTACCCCAGCTGTTTGCTTCATGGGCCCTTTGGAGTGTGGCCATCCATCCTTGAATGTGGGTGAAACCTCCTCGAGCTGGCCTGTGCTGACTTGCTCAGCTTCTGTCCCCAAACAACCCCCCCCACACACACACACATAGATTCCCTGACTTGGTCAAATCCATGTAGGCCTCTTGGGCAGAGCCCAGGTCTAGCTGCCTGTAGGTCAGCTCCACTCCACCTCCACCACTATCATCTGCATGCCCCACAGAAAGCTCAAGAACGTTTGTTGTGCTATTATAAGAGGGCAATTGGCTTCCAGTGCACCTTTTTTGGGGGTGGGAGGAGGCATCATTGCTGCCAGGCACACAGCTCTAACCACCTCCTATAGCCTTCAGATTTCTCAGGAATATGTCAGGCATCCATTCTTCATTCCCCTACAAACTCTGCAGGAGAGCTGTAAATTCTGAAAAAGGACTTCTTAAAGAACCTCCCCTCTTTTTTATTGGGGTTTTATGTTGTTTATAAACAACATAAAATTTCCCATTTTAACTACTTTCAAGTATACAATTCAGTGCTATTAATTACATTTACATTGATGTGCTCCTATCACCACCATCCATTACCAAAACTTTTCCTTCACCCCCAGAGAGAAACTCTGCACTCATTAGGTATTAACTCCCCATTTCCCCTCCACCCAGTCCCTGGTAACCTGTAATCTACTTTCTGGTTCTATGAATTTCACATTCTAGTTATTTCATGTAAGTGGCTTATTTCACTCAACATGTATTCAAGGTTTATCTATGTTGTAAAAGCTGCTCTCTCTTAACTTGAGAAGAGGGCAGCATGACATGGGGCAGGGGAGGGGAGAGCCACAGCTTTCTAACTAAGGAACCATCATCACTTATTTGGTCCCAATCTCATGTATCCTCTAGGTAAGGTCATAAGACTGATTTTTGACCACTGCTTTTCCAGTCCTGTGTGGGTGATCTGGCACTCACACTGGAATGTGAGGGGTTATTATTTTGTTCTCAGCCATTCGGACTTCAGTAAAACTGAGAGAAAAAGAATTCCATTTTGACAGTGATTACACAATCAGGATACTGCCCTGACATCAAATGGATCCCTTACTTGAACTGATGTGTGTGTGAAAAGGAGAAAATCTTACTTACATAACCAACCCCTTCCACTTACATATGAAATTTTTTGCCTTTGAAAGTGTCATAGTTACTATTATTTTAGACCTCACCATAACAGATGTCACAGAATAGCATCAGGTTCCTAATATGCTCTAATAGGATGTTTTTCCCTGTAGTCCTGGTTTTGATTTCTAAGATATGGCTGAGAACAAAGACAATAAGCAACCCATATTCTCAGGGCAGAGAACTTGTATTAAGTGTGGCCAGCCCCACCCCACACTGGCTTCCATCCTCCTCTCTCCCTCTCTCTCTCCACCCCCCATCCTTTCACCTACACACACACATACACATACACCACAACACAAAACACAGGGCTTAGCATCATTTCAGGTGAACTAGCACCACCAGCACTGGGAGGAAAAGACTGCTTGGGGGAATAACAACATTCATAGGAAAAGACCATCCTTTCCAGGCACCTCCCACAAAGCCAAATAAGAAAGACCTCAATAGAATCACTGGGGTAGAAGACACTGGCGACTGTCTCTCTCTGAATCTGCTATAGAGGTTATAAAAGCCAAACACTCACTGTCCCAACTGTCCCAGCTTCCTCTGTAGCTAGAGGTAGCCATGTGGCCCAGCTCTAGCCCAGTGAGACCTAAGGGCAAATCTGATGGAACCAGTCTTCCCCCTTCTTCCTTGTCTCAGATGTGTAAAGTGATCACTGGAGCTGTAGCTGCTAGGAAGGAAGCTTCAGAGACTGGTAGAGGTGTTGGCTCTGGCACATTTGAGTCATTAAACTGATTCCAACAACCAACCACAGCAGGCAGGAAGAGCCCTCAGTGGTGAAAGCACAGGCTCTGGGGATAAGTTGATGGGGGCAGATCCTGACTCCACTGCTTAGTGGCCAAGTGTCCTTAGGCAAATAACTTACCTTCCCTGTGCCTCAGCTTCCCTTTCTGTCATCATGAGGATTAAATGAAGTAATGCTAACAAATGCTAGCACTCAATAAGCACTCAACATATGTTAGCTCCTTTTAATTCCACCCTACTAAAAGTTTATGCCAATTCCTTACGGAGAAGAGAATTCAAAATTAATGTAATATGCCACCAAAATGCATGGTGCAGAAATTTAAGTTCTATGGTTCCACTCAGGGACTGAAGAGAACCTAAAAGTGAATGGAATCCTAGAAGTCCCGCCAGCCAGCAGCTGAAGGAGGAAAAATGGGCTTTCTACCTGCAGCCCAGTTGTTCTGCTGGCCACCAATCCCTATATGCTGAGCACAGCACCCTGACCTCCCAGGTGTCACCCAGACACAGTCAGAATCCCTGAAGACCCTCTCTTGTTTTTCCCCATCTGCAAATCTCATACTCACAGGAATGGGATGAGAGAGCTCCTAAGAGAGAAGACCTGCGCTTAACTTTCATGTATTGCTAAGCATCTTGCTCAGCTCAGGACCTAAGTACTCTTATTAAATCTTTTTCAAAAATTAGGACCAGGAAAACACAGGCAAAATGATGGCCTAGGAATTAAGGGCCATTAGAAGGAGTATGTCATTGAGATACTCTATTTATGGACTGCTGAAGTAGGGCTACAAGGATTCAAGGACATAATTTCAAAGACAGATTGGGCACCTAAGGAGGATAAGTGAAAAGTCTAATGTTGGCTGTTACCATGACATCTTATTACTGTCCCCTTTGGGTGTGATTCGACTACAGCTCTCCTGGAGTATTTTTACAGCGAGTTAGCAGGATAGAAGGAAAAGACAGACCCTGGGCACTCATCTGCAGGGGAAGGGGTTGGGGAAGGGATTATATTTGGATAGCTGGGGGGATGGAAAAGGCAGAAAGAGAAGCATGAGTGGAGCCCTAGAGTGGGGGAAAGTATAGCAAGTGAACTCCTTGGAAAAGAGGACAGCCTGGATAGCAGAGACAGGTTTGGTGTCAGGAGAAATAAGGTTGGACAGTGAGGCAGATAGGAAGGGCCAGATGAAAACAAGCAGTGAATTATAATATTTTTTTTTTCATGGAAGGAAGAAGACAGCCTGAGATTTTGTGCATTTGTCATATGGTCATTGAGATTGTGGACATCCTCCTATGAATCTGAAAATATGGTCAGCATTGTTGGGCTTACATCAAATGTACTGGAAAAGATCCCATGGCTCCAAATCAATAGGCAGAATTTACAGGAATGGCCAAGTACTGTTCTTTGCAATTAGACAAATTTAAAACTATGTCACAATTATACTTCTATCCTCTGGAATAGTGTGCCCCAAATTCTTGTTTTTCATATTGCAAAACCTTCCTTTTCTTATCAAAGGCAGCTAACTCAGCATACACTAACCTTATCTCAATCCCTGTCAGTTGGAAGGGCAAGAGTGCTTCAAGTAAGAAACTAAAAATGCTACTAATAGGAACTGACCACGGAAGAGTGGGATGTATTGGGGCCTTACCTGATTTATCTTCACTAATAGCTTCTAGGAGAAGAGAGACAACAGTGAGAACGAATTACAACATATATAATGTTTTGCTTCAAAGAATGCTTTGGCTCATTTTCCTGCTGCTGTACATGATGCAGATGAGAAAGTACCTGGCTGACTACATTTCTTCTGATTTATAGGAAAGGTCATTTAATCCCAAGTAAGCACTTTGCTAAATATGAAGCTCTCCCATCCTCCCCACCCCTTTCCTGATTCCCTTTGTGTTTTCTCAGTGTAACTGAAGACCATGGACTGTGTAGTATCTAGTGAAAGAGCAACTGAAATATTCTAACAACTAATGCTCAAGGTGATTTTTAGCTATGAACATGCAAAATTTTGCATGAGTTATTCAGGTCATATATCTGTGATTTTCATAATTCATTTGAATATAAATATGATGAAACTATATATTTGTTATGCATGTTGCTAGACTATTCATGGAATTAAACAGTAAATACCAATCGGATCAATATTTTCATCTAATATTTATGGCATTGCCAAGAAAAAGTCTGGATTCTGAAAAAAGGCAACAATACTAGGGAAATGCAACACATTTTCCCTCATTTGTTAACTTTCAGATTTTAGTTCTAAGAAATTTCTTTTCTTATAATATTGGTTCAAACTAAAAAGAAAAAAAATATTGCCTAGAACTATTACATAGAAATATGTCTCAATGTTTATCCCTTTAAATGTAAATAATGACCTATTTCTCCTTCCAAGTAGTTAATAACATCATTTGCAATTACCAGGGACACCCAAGGATAGAAAATAACACTCTTAAAACAATTATGTTCCTTAGAGGTAGAACCCAAACAAACTAAAACAAATATCACCATGACCACCAGTTATGGGAAAATGAATTAACAGAAACAGAGACATTTACATCTCTTCAGGAACACAGAGTAATAAAAGCAGAGGAAAACCTTTGTACTTGACCTCAAAAATTTTTGCTGAAGTGTCCAGAACCTAACACTCTATAATACTTTCTATATTAAAATAGTATATCACACCTGCCAAGAGACCAAGGTGAAAGCAGAAGGTCAGTAGCGATCTTTGCTGTTGTGTAATTCTTTGAACAGTAGCAAAGTTATCAAGGAGTGGGTACCTGCAACTGGGACCTGGCGGAAGAGGTCGGGCATCGTCATCTGGCATGTACACCTGTCACAGTCACAACAAGGGACACCAGACCTGCCCAAAAATTAAACAAAGGTGGGTAAAACCAAGCTTGCCACAGAATCTCAGTAAAACCCCAAACTGTCTGCAGCTCGACCCAGTGCTATTAATATTCTTCTTCAGGTTTTAAAGGCTTATTTTCAATTCAAATGACTATTCTCAAAATTAAATTGAGCCCACTTTGAAAGCCAAATTTTATGAGACACTGCATTCCAAGACAATGCTTCACCCTGTACAAATGTATTCCTTCTCCTGCTTTCCCTTGATCCAATTCCATCAAAGCAGTTCAATTTTGCAATTCTATTAAGACCATTATTTGTCTTACATTTGACATATCCACTTGGCTTGTATATTAGCTAACCTGGGTGGAAAAACCTTCCCTGAAGATATTTCTGCCTTCTATAATAAATTGTTTTAGATTTCCCTTTGCTATCTGCTCTGATATTTTGTTAAATTGGACCTCAGAAGATATTGTGATTTGGGGGGTCATGTTACCCTTCATAAGAATGCAGTTGCTTTGTATCAGAACAAACTCTGTAAATGTTTGAAAATAAGTTCAGTATTAGCATTCCCTGCATTATGCTAATTCCCTAGCATCTGAGAATTTTGGTGGTTCTCAAGGAAGGTCATCTATAATGTATAACTTGGTCTTCAGATATTTTCCATGTTAAAAATCGTTCAGCTATGGCAAAGTCATCATTTATTTTAGGTACATAACTGGGAATTCCATAATAAGCATCTTCACACTGAAGAGTAGACCACAGATTGTTCTAGTATCTCTCTTTCCCCACTGTGATCCTGGAAGTGGGGTGATCTATTGGTGAAACATATCTCTGCAACATTTCCTACACTGTACGATAGTAGTATTCAAAGTAGGTTATGGACACCCCTGAGCATAACTCAAAGACATTCTAAGGAGTGTATGGTCAATTTTGTAGATCTTTAACTTGTCTATGTACACATTCCTAAAACTGATTTTCTTAAGAAACTGCCTGAGGTCATACTGGCCTTGCTCCTTTTGCAATAGAACTTTTCTTACTTAACCAAAGAAAGGTATCCATGGCAAATCTTACTTTTGGTGCATTTTTCCAAGTAGCTGAACAAAGGGACAAGATAAATGCTCTTTTAAGGAAGGCATTTTAATAATCTCCCCCAATCCTTTTTACTATGGGATGCATTCCCAGTAAAAGTTACTTTTATATGTAATAATTCATCAACATTTGTAATAAATGTATGTTGTTTGACCCATATGGATGATAATTGCAATGATAACTCAATCTACAAAAAAAAAAGTCCACCTTAGAGCCTTAAGGTCATGGGAAATTTTTTAATTCAAATTTAAATGTATACACATATTTTCATTCTAGAGAAGTTTGATGAGGTGAAAGACTTTCAAACATAATAATCTATTCCATTAGAATACATTTATCTGTGTAGAAAGTTAAATGGCAACATGATTTCTAGGACAAGAAGAAATGATGCAAAATTTCCTACTGTTAAAAAAGAGCTTCTTCATGTATTTTTTGAAACATGATAGTAGCTATCAAATTACTGTGGAATTCATATTCATTAGATATATTTAAAAGAGTGATATAAAAGTTTTATTTTAAGATGTAAACATTTACAAATACTGGAAATTATATCCTTTGGAACATTTAAATGCATAATGAAAATTTTTAAATGACAACTTAAAAATGTGAAAGAGGGTTCTTAATCTGAAGTATCTTCTGGAGAGAGAATGAAAGGGAGGAAATAAGAGCAAGTCTGCTTGCAAACATCCATAGTTGCAAGATGACTGACAGACCATATCTGGCACCCACCTAGTTTAGTACTAGAGGTTAAAGTACTGTGTGGCTTTTTATTCTAGAAAGATTAATTTTACATTGGATATTTTGGTTATATAAAATCATCTCATGTAAATATAAATAATTTGAAAAGACTGTCTCTAGATAATTTCCACTTTTTTACATCCAAGCCAGTAGAGTCAATATAACACAATTCACTGTTGGCTTATACTGCCGTAGTTTTGACAATATCTATGAGGGGTACCATATGAAAAGAACAGTGAGCAGACTGATGTAGGTAAAACCAACTGAAACACCAAAAGTGGATATGAACATTTGCATAAAAGGCTATTTAAAGGTATCAGAATAGAATTTTTGCTACAGAGCAGGGATAAATCTCATTGTCACAAACTCAGGTATGAAAAATCTAGGTTCCTTGATTTCTAAACATCTCAGCTTAGCTTTCAGACTCCAAGAGCAGAAATTCTGAGGGTATCCATCAATTCAAGTAAACCAGGTTGTTCCCAGAGGCCTATTCCTCCAAACACACTCAGACTCCTTTGGATAAATACATTCCTTATCCTCTGTCCCCCCTCCTCTTTCCTTTTTCCCTAAATAGAGGTTAGCTTCTGTAGAACCCTGGCATCAGGAGGAATGGGGCATCTCTGCTCACACTGGCCTCTGCTTGCCTTATCCAGGTCTCAATACTCAGTACTGGCATCAAGAGTTGATGCCTGCAATCCTGCTGTGGCCTTCACTAGCCAGGCCATGCTCTCTTAGTCCTTTTCAGACTAACCACAAGCCCTGTGGAGCAAAGCTGTCTTCTCTCAGCTGTTCTGTGCCATATATGTGGGGGCATTTGGGCACTCTCAGCTGCTTCCATTGTGTTATGCTGTGGTGCAGGGGACATGGCTGCTGCCCCCGAGTTCATCAGCTTGGAAACCTCCCCCAGTCATCACCTGTTCACTGTCCATATGAATGTGTGACTGCTCAGAGGCTTGCTTGATTCCTCAGATAGGCCTGAAAACAGAAAGCACGGGGCTCCTCTGCTCTTGAATAATCTCCAATAAGTTTGATCTTCGCTTTCTGTTACTTTCCCTCCACCTCCAACATGTCTTAAAAGTTTTAGCCCAGGAGGAAGATGGTCACTGGCTCCATCCACAGATACCAAGGTCAATAACTCATTCTATTACTTTCCCTGCCACTAGACCTCCTCCTCCACTTCCTCCTTCCACTGGCCATCCTGGTCTTCTTTCCAAATTGCAGGAAAAGTTGTTAGAGATCATCTTCCAAACCTATTGTTTATGCCAAGACCTGGTTTCTTGATTCATAATATCTTTTCTCAATGCTGTCCTCCCTATCCCAAATTTACAAAAATATATTCTAAATGTTCAGAAGCTAAGAATTGGACTTTGGGGACTTTTTATTCTCTTTGTATTATCACTTCTATGACAGCAATGTGAATAGTAAGTTACTACTACATCCGGAAGAGTAGTAGAAATTTAATTCTTCCATTAATTCATTCATTCACTCAACCATTTTTTCAACAAATATTTATTAAGGCCCTTGCTTCATGCCAGGTGCTGTTTTAGACACTAGGAATATAGATGTGAACAAAGTTAAGACCCTGACAATGTGGAACTAACATCCTTGCAAGGACAAGAGCAAATACATAAATAGATAAATGGCATCATAAGTGCTGTAAAGAAGCATAAAGCAGGGTAAGTGGCAAGAGAGTCAAGGTGGTTCCATTTTGGACACGGTGGTCAGGAAATTTCTCTAAGGAGGTAACAGTTTGGGCAGGGACCTGAAGGGACTGAAGGAGTAAACAATTCAATTTCCTAGGGCCAGTGCTTTCCAGAGGCCTGGCAGAGGAAACCATAAGTGCAAAGCCCTGAGGCTAAAGGGATACTTGTGTTCTGGGAATGCCAAGGAGGCCAGCGTAGGTGAACCAAGTGAGCAATTGGGGGAGTGTGGTAGGAGATTATGTCTGGTGATGGGCAGGGCCCCTAGAATCAGGGATGCCAGAAAGCAGAGTTGACAAGTCAGTTGATTTCACTAAATACTACCCTGCAGAATTTACATGTTATTGAAGGATGACAGATGTCACAGGATTGTTTTGAGAATGAAAAACAGAAATAATAAGGTAACAGTGACAAGAGAGGAGGGAAGATTAAATAAAAGATCCAGAAAAGCAAGACAGTGAACCAGAAAGCCTGGCTGAAAAGATTACAACACAAACATACTCCACCAAAACAGGAACAGGATGAGATCAGGACAGTTATGACTGTCGTGCAAGGCATGTCCTGAGCAGGGTACCTGTTCAAGAAAGTGAGTGAGCTTAAATCCATCCTGACTTCTGTTTGCCGCCCTGTATCCTGGGACAGGGCTGCATTCAACTGCAGGAAGGGCATCTTTTCTAATTCACATCAAGGTGCCGTACAACAGTGGCCTTGGAGCAGTTGTGCTCTGCTAGTAGAGCAGCAGATCATATAACCTTTCTAGAAACCCATTTAGTGATATATACCAAAAGCCTTCAAATGTTGTATGCTTTTTTACCCATTACACCCATCATCAAGAATTGGGGCTGGGGGTGGGTTCTTAAGCATGAGTGTCATTACTCCATGCCTGCTCTGCCCCCTACATTTTGGGTAGCTTATGGCTATGTAGTTTTGGGCTTTCTACTCCCCCACCCCTGCAAGTCCCTTCCTAGCCTGACATACAGTGTGTTTTGTGGGGGTCATGGGATTACGTTATCTAAAGAGGCCAGTTTGACATGTAAGTTTAAGTAAGAACTGTGCCCACATGCAGAAACCAGAAGCCAAAATGGTCAAACCAAGACTGATAAATCCAAAGGCTATAACAGTAATAAAAGGCAAGGCAAGCTGGAATGGACAACCATGCATAGGGTCCAAAAATCCAGACCAGAAAGTCAGAAGCCAGAAGGAAACAGCAGGTAATAGTGTGCACAAGGGCTCAGATGACGTTCTGTGGATGGCCAGTTTTGTTCTACTGTCTTTTATCTATAGTGCATCCACATGTTGTATCCCAAGCCTCAAGAGCACCATGGCTTTTTCTCTTCACTTTCCCTATTGTCCAATTGAAAAAGAGGACAATAGATGATAAACCAGAGAGGTGGCAAAAATGTTTCATCTCATAGTCTAACTCCAGTCACTTAGTAATGACTCTCTGCAGCTCAATGCTGAGTTGGATTATAAAGTTGTCCACCATGAGTGAAAGTACAGAGACAACTACCTCTCCTGTTACTGATGACTTATAATGGGGTAAGAGTTGTTGGGTAGGTGGGCCTAGTTGAGATGGAGCCTCAAGATTTTCTATAAATAATTTTCTTCATTTGGGGAGGGAGTGATACGGAGCAAAAGCAGGTTCTTTTCTCCAGATGCATCTTTAAAGCCAATTCCTGTGACACTGGGGTTTCAAAGAGAGAAAGTTTATTTGGTTGCACAAGCAAAGGAGGACAGCTACCTTCGATGGCCCAAAAAGTGCCTCCCCAATCTGCAGAAATTCTAATATTTTATAACACCAGGATGCTAATGAATAATTGGAGTGGAGCTGAACACAGGTCCCTTCATTAATAAACATTAAGGGATTGAGCAAGCTGGGGGTGGACGTCAAACCAGGGGGAGTTACAAAGTAACAATCATTTTCAGAGATCAAGGTTCTGAGATAGGAAAGTACACAGAGTAGAGGTCAGTCACAAGTTGTCCATATGAATATTAAAAAGAGGAGGGTGGAGTAGTTAGCATCCCAATAGTTAGCATACACAAGGGTGAGCCTAATCTATAAACAAAGTAAGGTCAATCTAGAATTATATCACAATAGTAAGCATACTCAAGGGTAAGGTTAAGCCTAGAGTAACCATAAACAGAGGTGGGACCACTGTAGCCAGCTTCAGTAATTTCAAGTATTATTAATCTTTTGTTATTTTGTAATATAAAGGCATCTATATAATGATTTAGTAATCATAATTATTTGTTAATTCTTAACCCTCGGTTACAGGAGGGTGTGGGGAGCAACAAGATGGATTGGACAAAGTCATGACATATCCCTTCTCAAAACCAACAACAGTCACCAGGGGAATGCCATGTGTGATGCGTGGCTTAGACACATCACGACCTATGCTCTCGGACTGGGGATGGAATCAGCTTTCCCCAGGGACAGGAGTCCCTTGGCTGTGAGGGAGGAGAAGGTACCTAAAGAAAAAGGAGGGGAAAACGGGTGAGGGATTGGATGCTGAGCTGGCAAAAACAGTGTCCAGTTCAAGTAGCAGGAACCGAGGCAGAGACAAATTTAACGTTCCTTAAAAATGCCATTAGGAAGGCAAAATAAAAGTCTGTCTACTAAAATTAGTGAAAAGAAACAGGTAAATTAAGCAAATTGGCCATTCAATGAATTGTCTTTCAGCAAATTAACCCAGAATGGACATAAATTGGTAATAAAGAAGGAATGAAATTTAACAAAGATTTAGTAATTGTCCCTGGGATATGACCTAACAATTGCAAATGTTGGATGTCATTGTAAACAAGCCTTTTAAAGATCACTTTTAAAGCAATACAGTGAGTGGTTGGAGTGTGGAGATCATAAATACTTACCCACAGGGCAAGTGGGGAAAAAAAAAAAAAAAAGACTGTCCTAATGTTACACAAACAGATTCTGGTGGCTTGGGATATATTTCCAGTGACAGCATCCTACATGATTCAAAGGGTGCAGTGTCTCAAACAACTCAGATAGAAGTAAAGATGACATGTCTCAAGAAAATGCATTAGATAATTCAAAAGTGACTGTAGCAATGATGAAAACATTGATATCAAAGAGGAATGTTTAGAGTATAGAAAAAAATGAAAGCAGAAAAAGGCATGTCTCTAAATTCACATTATTTTGTATCATGTAATTTTAAACATGTAGCTCGTCTAAATTAAACATCTATATTTCTAAGAGTTTACTTATTCAAGTTTGGAAAAAAATTTAGATCTTCTCATGGGGAAAACAGAAAAGCGGGGTCACTTTATAATTGGATGTTGACTGAAAGTGGTTAGTAGGAAAGGACCACTGTAGTGTGAGCCCATATAACAAAGGATCTGATCTTGAGGTGCTGGCAAGACATAGGGTGAAGAGGTGGAGAGGGAAGGCTCTTCCAGCCAAAGTAAAAACCAAGTACAGAATCCAGAGACAGGAAAGCTTCTTGGCCTTTTGGCTAAGATCAAGCGCAGAGTCCAGAGACAGAAAGAGGCCCAGCGCCTAGGGAACTAAAAGTAGGTTGCGGCTGAAGCAGAGAGAACAGAAGTGTAGAGAGAAGGGAAGTGTAGAGCAAGAAGAGGTTGGAGAGTCAATCACAGGACAGACCATACAGAGCCACAGAGGGATACTAATCATTTTGTCTTCAAGAGTGAAAGGAAGCCAATTCAAAGGCAGTGTTTGCAGTAGTCTGAACAAGAGATGTTGGTAGCTTACTAGACAATGGCCAGATCCCAGATCATGCAGGGTATACTGCAGGCCATGGTAAGGATTTAACGAGGGGCAAGGAGGGTCTTTTGGTTTGGGTTTGGTTTGGCTTTTTGTTTTGTTTTGTTTTGTTTTGTTTTGTTTTGCTAAAGTACAATGGGAAACCATTGAAAAGTCTTAGTGGTAGAGTGAAATGATCAGACTTTTTTTAAAAACATCGATGTATTTTTAAATATGTCAATGTATTTTAAAAGATCAGTCTAGTAACAGGAATGAACTGCAAAAGGACTAAAGTAAAAGGGAGATGATTGGGAGTTTGTTTTAGTGGTCCTTTATTACAGGTGGGGCTTAGTCCATGGGGTAGCAGTGGAAATGAATACAAGGAACTGTACTGAAGGGAGATTTCGAGATATCTCCTAGGTTTCTGCATTACCAGGATGGTGGTGCCGTTCACTGAGACAGGGATCACTGGGAAAGAATCAGCTTTGAGGTAGGGAAAACCACAAAAGAGAACAGTCTAAGTGAAGCAGAATGAGACTTCTATCCTTTGGGCCTTTTCTTTCAACAACAAAATCAACAATAGCATGTTAATGTCCTGTATATTACAGACATGGAAAGTTTCACCTTCCATATGCTACACACCAAAGGAAACTTCCAGGAGTCCAGATTGTAGAGGCACCCAAATTGTTCCATGGAAGGTGGGGATTCGTGTATGAGTTACACCTGGCCTGCTTTGGAAGGAAGGGGGTATTTACAGTATATGGAAGAAAGCCTGTGGTCCTCACTATGCGATGGTGCTTTGTTGGACAGCTGTGGATCAAGACTCTGACCCAGAATTCAAGGGAGGGAGCTGAAAGATTAAAACAATCCATTGTGGTTCAGCAGAAAGGAACTCCCTCAAAATCCTGATGACCCTGAAAGATTTTGCTATAGAAATTTAAAACCCATATTCATTATCTGCTCTGATGGCCTCACATATGGTTCAACATTTCTCCTCCTTTAGAGTAGTGCCTAAGATGGAACCTTGGGAGCAGATGGAGAATGTCTTTGTCTACAGCATTTAGAGACACAGCCCTAAAACCGGGAACAGCAACTATTCAGAACATCAGACTATGCCACTCACACAAAAGACGCTGAGCAGATAATTTCCAATATAAGGGAAACACGTGGACCTCGGTAAATGCCCTTTCCTGTGGGAGGAGAAATGAAGAAAGTGCCTCTTCAACACATTCAGCAAATAGAGAGTTAAGCATCTGGGCCACCTTCCCCAATGTGTGTGTAGTAAGAGAGTAAAAGAGGTCACCATGGATACATCTGGCTGCATCTGCCTGAGTTATTTGTATTGAACAGATTGCTACAGGGTATTTTTTTTCTGGTCTCATTATGTGTCTGTAACGGCAATTAAATAACAGAAATGAAAATTAAAAAGGAAAATATCTGCCCCTGCTGGGTTTAATCTCATTAGTGCAAAGTCAAATGATTAGTCCTAAAAAGGGCTCCACCAGGCAGCAAGGCAGCATTAAAGTTGCAAGTATTTTTTGCATCACACCGAGAAAATGAATCAGAATTGGTTCACTCCATTGAAGACACCAGAGCCATTCCTGTAATGTTACGTTTGAGCAGCATTTGGTCTCTACCTAAATGAACAGCAGGCAGACTACCATGACACATTCTAAACTTCAAATCCGTAACATAAAATTACCGAGTCAGGCATTTTAAGGACAGTTGTCCTGTTTCCCTGGGTTGATTGTGAAACCCCATAGAAGCTTACTTTACAGAGCTCGATGGCTTACATTATCTTCAGACATCAGACTCTCTTTTTTCAAATTAATTAAGCCAGCCAGCTATAAATTTGCCTCCAGCACTGGTTAGCTCTCGGAGAAAAATGCAAAATGGAGGGGTCTGTCCAAGTTAAGTCTCAGAGTACATTTAAAATGAAGTGCTTAAGCAGCTCAGAAGTACATAAGCAGAGGACTGATCCTTACCTAATTTTCAGGTATAGTACCAAATTTTCCCTTCCTTTAGAAAGTTTGAGAAATGCCAGCTATAGCTGCTTTAATTCAAGGTGTTTTCAAGGGGAAGAATGGTTTGCTACACAAAAATGTCCAAGCCCAGGTTTTCCTTAGTGGTGCACTGACATGTAGCTTTCATTTCAAAGTAATTTTACACCTTATCCCATTTTATCTTAACCCTTAGAAGCAGGGGGGGAAAAGGAATCACACCAATATTTCAGGTGGAGAAAGTGAGGTACAAATATGGAACAACAACCTTTAGTCAATTACCCCACTGAGCTGGCCAGCAGCCATTCCAAGGAGAACCAGGTACATACACTCAAACATCTATCTTGAAAAAAACATCCTCTGGATTGAGGCAGGCTAGCCCATACTTGCTGCTGTAAAATGGATTACATTTTCCCAGACCCTCACCAATAAAAGAAGTTTTCCAGATCAACCGATCTTTAACAATGGTCCATGGTTAGGCCTCAGGGGACCTCTGAATCCTCTGAAATTATATGCAAAACTATGTATATGTGTATGTATGAATTCTTCAGAGGAGAAGAAGTGTGCATTTCATTAGATTTTCTACTTCTACAACCTGAAAGGGTTAAGAACCCTGATCTCCACAAATAAGGGACCCCCCACCTTATATTGTAGAGTCTGGAAAGAAAGCCAGAGCCATCCATTTGAGTGTGGTATTAGGAGCAGTAAGGAGAGAAGGCTCCTGTGTGAGGCACCAATGTCCTACTTATCGAGGCAGAGCATAAGCAATGGAGGCTCCATGAGGCAGGCCACTCAGGGCAGGCACTGCCCTGGAATGGGAAGATCACAGGATTTAGGACACAGACAGATGTAGGTTTGCCAGTATTAACTATGTGATCTTGACCAAGTTAACATCTCTTTTATTCAGTGTCCTCCTCCAAAAAAAGTGAAAAGAACCATTCCCAACACCAGAGGGTTGTTGCGAGGATTTGGTGAGGTAATGTAGGTAAATTTCCTGAAAAAGGGAAGACCTCTGTGACTATTGGTTCACTTCTTCTGCTTGGCAGCCTTGATAAAGGATAATAAGACCAAATAAAGAATTCATTCTGGCTGACCTGTAACAGTGATAAGGAATCAAGAGAAGAGGGCCAGCATACGACTAACAGTACAGAAAAGATATGCGGGTGCTGCCAAGCAGAAGACAGGGCCCAGCTATCCTTAGACCAGCCAGATCAGCAGGTGGAGCCTAGACTCTAACTCAAACCTCGGGACTCCTAGTCCAGCCCTCTTCCCATTATCCCACCCTAAACGTTGTCCCATGCTTCTCTGTTGTTTCATGTTTGTATTGTGTCTCTCCCCATTTAATTATAAGGGTAAAAATAGCTTCCAATTAAACGAGCAGAGCTACTAGTTCTAAGCTACAAAACGTAACATACCTGTATAAAATCATTTCCATAACACAAGCCAACTCTCAAAGCAAAATGAATGAGCCCAGCTAAGAAGCTATTAACACCTATAAATAATGTCACATGGAATTGTCAATGTACAGTAATTGAAGCACTGTCAGGAGAGGACTCCACGCTGGAAGGGAAACAGAATAGGTACTTTCGTCCTCTGCCTTCAGGATTTCATGGCTGGCAGTAATCTACACAGGACTTTCTGATATTTTTTGCTCTCTGTGCTCTGGATTCATTAGGACAGTTCTGATTTTAAATTATGCAGTGTGACAGTCCCTTAAATCCCTTGCTAGAGCAGTAGAAACTAGAGGGTCCCTGTCATTCGCCCTCACAGTAGTTGAAGGCCAAGAGGATGCCCCAGGAGGTCTGACAATGAGACAGCCTCACCTTGGCCAGGGGAAGGAGAGATGGTAAAGGGCATGACCTAGCGCTATGGCTTTATGGTGTCTGAGGAGTATAAACCAGGGTAAGCACAGAGACACAGAACCAAGAGTGTGTCATCACACACACTCACATGTCCCCACACATTGTTTGAGAAATATTTATTTTTCTTTCTCAAAATAACTAATCCTTACATGATGCTATACATTATAAAGATTTTTTAATGAAATAAAATAAAGATATGGTTCTTCCCTTCTTCTTCTTTCCACAGAGGTAACCTTATTCTGGGGGTTCTTAACCTTTTTTGTTCCACGGACCCCTTTTCTAGTCAGGTAAAAACCACAGGCCCCTTATTAAGTCCACACTACAGTGTGTATTATTTAATAAATACATCACACCCACACCAACACGTCCCTCCAAGAATAATGATTTTTTACATTTCAATTCAAACTCATGGACCCCTGGTTAAGAACCCCTGCCTTATTCTGATGTTGATGTGTCATAACTCATGCATGTTTATATATTTTTACTTCATCTGCACCTTCCTTTAAATAATTTTTACTGGAAATAGCCAAATTGGTCAATTGGCAGAATAACAGATTATCTGTGGCTTATCTTTTTTTTTTAATCCATTCAAAGTCTACTATCCTAGCCTCTTCAGAGAAACAGCAAATCTAAAAGGTGAGGTGCCTAGATTTATTAGAAGCAGCATGAGAGTTCTTCACATTCTTTTCTAAGTATGTATATTGATATTACCTCTCCCGGTTCATACAAATGCATCGACATGTGCTATCCTGGAATTAAAGAGACCCCGAAGTAGCAGAAGTGAGTAACACTGTGCATTTCTCTGGTGACTGTCAGAGAATGAAGACAGCAGAAGGACAGAGCCTAATGAGGTTTGGATTGACCTGAGAAGAACAACAAATCTGAGAGCACTGGATTCCGCAACTGGGGTGGGAACAAAGGGCAGAATGGAGGGCATGGTCTTTGCTCCCAGTCTCCTGCTAGGCATCAGGCTGGCAGAAGTGACAAAGCAAAGCCAACGGGATGGAGGGCACCCATATTCCCTGGCTCCACATAATCTCTAAAACCTGGGCGCCATGTTGCTGGGCTGCCCTACTCTTGGTACTCTGATACACTTGGCTATTTTCTACCAGGTGAGCCTGAGAGAAATTTACCTTCTTCTTAAATATTTTTGTTTTGTTTTGTTTTTCAACACAACTCAGAAAATTCCTCTTGGGTTATTCTGGTGCCTGTTGCTGGGGAAATTAGACAAGCAATGCTTGCTTTTTGATTTGGGCATAGATGATCTGAAGTTAAGCCATGGTGATAACCTCATATTTTTTACCATGCACATAGTAGGTGCTAAGGAAATATTTACAGTGCTGGTGGGATCAGAGGTAGTTCTTGTATCAGAACACACTAAAATCAGTTCAGTTACAAACTATGTGAAACTACGTAGGATGCTTTCAACCCTGTATTAAATTTTTCAACAGAAATTCCACACTCAGCAGACCAACCACATCTTTGCCTCCAACAAGAAATATGACTGTCCATTTGTTCAGCCAAGTGGTAGCAGAGAACCGCAAGCCCTGTCTATACAACTTTGAAATGATCCTCTCAGGACATGCCATGCAGCTGGAGGACTTAGACCTTTAATTAAGACTTCAAATCCTTTTTGGAAATAGGGAATCAATTATATATAAAGTAAATAAAGGCAAATTTATCCAACCTGTAGCATTTGGGAAAGAAGTAAAGGTCTTGGAAATTAGCCTAGGCCTTCATATAAGGAATAATAATCATTCCACAGCCCACAAAAAATGTTTGTGGGGTTACAAAATCAACCAGCCACTGACAGACATAAAGCTTGGTGGCCCTGGATATGATATAATAGCAAATGGTTAACATTTGAAATAACAGCAATTACAACAACAAAAACTTTTTAAATCCTTGCTCTAAGATAGGAATATTCAAGACTATTTCCAACAGATATTAAATATATACTAGATACACCACATAAATTATTATTAACTTCTTTAATCCTCACAACAACTTTAAGAAGTAGATGCCTCTTAAGGCACAGAGAGGTTAAGTCACTTGACCAAGATCACACAGCATATAGTTTCAGGGCCAGGATTTAAGCCAAACCCAGTAGTCTGATTCCAGAGGCATGCTCTTATCTACTCTATACTATCTTGGGGTCATTTGTTAATAGCAAACTTACATTAGACCTTATTTAGTATACACGATGCTGTTAATTCCTCTAATGCAATCCTTACAGAGGACAGTGAATAAAGAAGCTGCTTTTTTAAAAGAATCTTATTTCCTAGTCCTGTTTATTTTTCCCAAGAGCACCATCTTCCAGAAGAGAAACATTAGAAATAACAATACATCAGATACCTGAAGCGATGGCCTCAGAATATAACACTATTAAATAATCTCAAGGTGGGTTTGTATTGAAACATTTAATATTTCATCACCAGCAATGTTAGCCTTTATAACCTTCTTTGGAGCAAATGTGAGCATTTTTTCCATTAAGTACAAACAATTATGTTTAACATGTATTGAATACAGCCCCCCCCCCGCCGCCTTTTATTCTATATTTTTTTCATCTGCAACAATGATCTTGAAGTATAAAATGTATGTACTCACTAGGGAACTGCAGAAAATTAATTCCCAGCAAATTTTATCAATGACTGTCACTCACATTCTTGCTTAAAGGTTTGTTCTCTTCTTGCACAGACATATCATTAAGTATTGCTGTGAAAGGAGATAGATAACACATTCTTCAAATCTAAAGGGACATCAGATCTTGCTTAGTATTGTCATAGTTACGTAATTGCCCTTAAAATCCAGCTGAGTTGTGTTCCTACACGTAGTTATGTGTGACTCAAGTCTTTTTCCAAACTCAGTATATGAATACCTTCTCCTCTGGCTCATTTATATGACAGCTGCTCACAGGTTCTGTCGTTGCTCCAACATCAGTGCCTTTGCTTCACAGACTGCACAATATTTTTGATTAGATTAAATCTATATATATTCTAGATATATTCTCCTTGAGGGCAAGAAACCTATAGTTTACTTTTTGTATGTCATGATGGTAATATGCAAATACTATGAATTCGACACATAATGACTGAATGAATAAATCACCTGACTGTGCCACCAACAGGTCAACAATCTATCATTTCTTCTTAAAAGTCCACAGCACTGCT
>JAQZBX010020383.1:0-33050 GCA_029593785.1 Cabassous unicinctus
ATCTAAAAAAAAAAAAAAAACACAATGACCATGAAGTGGATTTACATGGTCACTAAACAAAAGATATCCTCACAAAATGCATGTCATAACCTGGAACTCCTTTAAGAATTCCCTTCTAGGTCACTTTATCATAAAACGCAATTTTAAAACCCCAAAAAACGAAGAAAATTCCATCACTGTGATATTTTAACATTTAAACAATCTAGTCCCATTTATTTGAGGCATATGTATATCTTTTATTGTAGTTGTCAACATTTACCTTTCATGTTTTATTTTCTTATTACTTTGAAAGTTTAGTCTCTTTAACTTCATTTTTATGTATTATAAACAAGAAAATACCTTAGCTGCAGGGATCTCTAAAAGAGCTCCAAGTTCTTCAAAAGTAATATTATTATATAATTTGCTTGCAGACAACAAATTGTGTTCAATAACAGCTCTGTCCAAGATGCTGGAACCTTAAATAAATATAATAAGACAGCTGTAAAGTTGAAATTAGTTTTACACTCTAAAAAGATGCATCTTTGTTTTCTGAAAATATCTAAGCATGTAATAACTCATAATCATTTTTGTTATTCCTCTTACCAAATTGTTAAAAGTAACTAAAATGAATTATTTGATACAATTTAAATTAATAAAAATAGATTTAGAAAATGAGTAGTTATTAGTTAAATGGAGTCAACTCTTTGGGTTTGGGTTTTGTTTTCTTAGGCAAGCTATCAGATTCATTAACTTTTCTTTTCCTGCTATAAGCACAAATTTTTATTAGCAATCCAGCAGCAACACAATCATGCAACCTGTTTTACATAACCTTAATATTTATTCTTTTGGGCACTCCACAAGCACCTTACTCTGAGATAAATGTGAGAGATGATCTGAAGGCAGGATCAGCTAACTTTCCTGAGAGAATCAGGCATAGAATCCTCCCTCCTGTAAGTGGGGAAATAAAGGACCTGAGAGTTCTGGACCTAAGACCCCACACTCAGAGTTAAGACTTTGGGCTCACTCAATTCTTATTTGATATTTCTTTTGAGCACTTACTGCACTTACTATAGGCTAACTATTAAATTAAGATAGGTGCTGGAGATAACTTAGACATAGAGCCTTCAAGGGAAGTACTGTCTAGTCAACCTAACTCAACAAGGCTGAGAACCTGTCTTATAACAAATCCCTTCCCCTTTTCTTGAATTCCATTCATACTCTTCTAGTTTTTCTCTTACCTCTTATACTCAGTCTTCTTTACTGCTTCCTCATCTCCCTTATTTCTAGATGTTAGAGGGCTAAATTATGTACCCTCCTCTCTTCTTTCTTCTGAGATTATCTCAACACAACCAATATGGTTTGGTTATGTTGAACATAACCATATGTATATCTTATGTATAACTCTAATCCAAATCTCTCTTTTGAGCAAGACTCATACATTCAACTATCTAAATAACATCACTTGGAAGTTTCATAAATGTCTCAAATGTAGCATGTTTAGGAAAGGAATTATTGACTTCTGTCCTCAAACCTGTTGCTCTCCCAGTCTACTTCTTCAACAAGTAGTACAGAAATACACCCAGGCTAAAGTGTTGTATCTTTAGATTGGAGGGAGAGGGGGGGCACAGGGGGAGATAAAATGTTGTAGATTTTTAAAATCTTATTTCTCAAAATCATGTGATAAAAACAGTCCAAAAGTAGGAACAGTGCTCAGCAAAGGAGTGCTGAAATTCCCTAATACTAGAAGTTATAAAAATCTATGAATCTACAAAAATCAATCGTAATCTATACATTATCACTGAACAAGCCAAAAATGATTAACAATTCCATTTACAACAGCATAAAAGAAATAAAATATTTAGGGACAAATTTAACAAAAGATGTGAAAACTTGTAGTCTGAAAACTACAAAATACTGATGAAAGAAATTAAAGAAGACCTAAACAAATGAAAAAAACACTGAAAAGCTCAATAATGTTAAGATGGCAATATTCCCCAATGTCTATCAAAATCCTGGCTGGCTTCCCTACAGAAAATGACAAGCTAATTCTAAATTCATATGGAAATTCAAGGGTCATGGAATAGCCAAATCAATCTTGGAAAAAAAAAAATTTAGAGGATTCACACTTCCTGATTTCAAAATTACACTGAGAATGTGGTACTAACATAGAATAGTTATAAATCAATAGAATAAAATCGAGATTCCATATAAACCCATACATCTATGGTAAATTGATTTTTGACAAGGGTGTCAAGATAAATCAATGGGGAAAGAGTAGTGCTGCGACAACTGGATAGCCACATGGAAAAGAATAAAGTTGGAGGACTTCCTGGAAGATAGCAGACTAGAAAGACACAGGACTCTCTTATCCTCCAGAAAAATAGAGGACAGGTTGACACAGCCTGGTAAAAGATCTTCTAAGGTTTAGGACACCAAGAGAAGACTGTATACCACCCAGAGGAGAACGGGACAAAGGAGGGGTATCATGATGGCAGAACTGTGAGATGAAACCAGCGGATGGTGCTACCAGCACCCTTCCCCACACTAAAGACACTTTAGAGTACTCAGGCCTCTGGGCCTGTGGCTAGAGACAAAAGGGGTCACAGGGATCCACCACCCCAGGAAAGGGGAGAGAGAGAGAGAGGGACAGAGCCTAAGGCTCTCAGCTTCTGATCCACAAATTTGTTCTGCTGTGTCCCAGGAGCCTTTCCAGGCCTGCTGGGGCCATGCCATTGTTTGCCTTGGAAGCCCACAAGGGGCTAAAGAGATACGACCCTCCCAATCTCCTTCTCTACTAACCTGGACTGATTGTTGAGGACGCAGAGGGAAATGGAAATATTTCCTACCCAGGAAAAGGGAGAGGGCTGCCAGAGAAGGCTAGAGAATTGTCTCTGAGAAAGTTTGAATTACAAGGCTCTTACCCTCCAGGTAGGAACCTCTACCACATTGATCCAGTCTGTGTTGCAACACACACACTCCAGCCAGGCATGGAACTGAGAGGGTTATCAAAGAGAGCCATCTGCTGGCAGATCAAAAAAGTGCAGGTGAGAAAATTAAACGAGAGGCTTTTCCCGACCTTTATAGCCTCCCTCCCCAAAGCCTTAGGAAGTTAGTCTGCAACCAATTAATGGATCCAGAGCACAGTTTTGAGTAACTAGAAGGGGTAATCCTAACAATCCAGGTCAAACCAAGAATTAAAGAACAGCAGAAACACACAGTAACGCCACTAAATCCCTATGAAAGAAAAAAATTGAGCATTTGAGTAAACTATATCCTAATCAGATGTCTACATATCAGCGAAAATTACAAGCCATATTAAGAAAATGGAAGACATGGCCCAAGAAAAGGAATATATAAAAGCCCCAGAAGAGACACAGGATTTGAGAGAACTAATTAAGATGTACACAAATTTCCAAAATCAAATTAATGAGTTGAAAGACAATATGGCTAAAGAGATAAACGACATCAAGAAGACATTGAGCGAGCACAAAGTATTTGAAATCCTGAATAGAAAAGCAACAGAGCTCATGGGAATGAAAGACACAATAGGTGAGATCAAAAACACATTGGAGGCAAGCAACCGACACAAAATGATAGAAGAAAGAATAAGTGATACCAAAGACAGAACAGCTGAAATTGAAGAGAGAAAAGAACAGAGAGAGAAATGAATGGAAAAAATTGAGCAGGGGCTCAGAGAGTTGAATGACTACATGAAACCCAACAACATACGTGTCATGGGAGTTCCAGAAGAAGAGAAGGGAAAAGGAACAGAACGAGTATTTGAGGAAATAATAGCAGAAAATTTCCCAACTCTTATGAAAGAAATGAACTTACATAACCAAGAAGAGCACCATACCCCAATCAGAATAAATCCAAACAGACCTATTCCAAGACATATAACACTCAGAATGTCAAATGTCAAAGATAAAGAAAAAATTCTGAGAGCAGCAAGGGAGAAGCAAACCATCATATACAAGGGACACCCAGTAAGACTTAGTGCAAATTTCTCATGAGAAATCAAGGAGGCGAGAAGATAGTGGTATGATATAATTAGGATACTGCAAGAGAAAAACTGCCAGCCAAGAATTCTTTATCCAGCAAAACTGTCCTTCAAATATGAAGGTGAGTATAAAATATTCACAAACAAACAGAAACTAAGAGAGTTTGTAAAAAAGAATCCACCTTTGCAGGAAATATTAAAGGAAGCTTACAGCCTGAAAGAAAGAGACAGGAGAGAGAGGCCTGGAGGAGAGTACAGAAGAAAGAATAGCAGAAGGGATAACCAAAAATGTAAAAAGACAGACAAAAATATGATATGACATATGAAAACCAAAGAATAAAATGGTAGAAGTAAATAATGCATTTACAGTAATATCATTGAATGTGAATGGATTAAACTCCCCAATCAAAAGATATAGGCTGACAGAATGGATAAGAAAAAACATGAGCCATCCATATGCCGCTTAGAAGAGGCTCACCTTAGACTCAGGGATACAAACCAGCTGAAAGTGAAAAGTTTGAAAAAGATAAGCCATACAAATAGAAACCAAAAAAGAGCAGGGGTAGCTATACTAATATCAGACAAAACAGACTTTAAACGCAAAAGTTTTAAGAGATACTGAAGGCCATTATAAATCAATAAAAGGGACAATCCACCAGGAAGATATAACAGTCATAAATATCTATGCACCTAACCAGAGTGCCCCAAAATACATGAGGCAAACTCTCGCAAAATTGAAGGAAGAAACAAAACATCTCTACAATAACCGCTGGAGACTTCAACACACCACTCACATCATTAGACAGAACTAGACAGAAGATCAAGAAGGAAACAGAGAACCTGAACAATATGATAAACAAGTTAGACCTAAGAGACATATACAGAACATTAAACCCAAACTCTGTGGGTTATACATTCTTCTCAAGCGCCCATCTTTCTCCAGGATAAACCACGTTAGGATATAATGTAGCTCTCAATAAATATAAAAAGACAAATTATACAAACCACCTTCTCAGGTCAAAATAGAATGTAACTGGAAACCAAGAATAGACAGGAAAAAGGTATATTTGCAAATGTATGGAGGATAAACAACACACTCCTAAATAATCAGTGGGTCAAAGAAGAAATTGCAAGTGAAATCAGTAAATATATTGAGACAAATAAAAAGGAGAACACAACTTATCAAAATTTATGGGATACAGCAAAGGCAGTCTTGACAGGGAAATTTATAGCCCTAAACACCTATATTAAAAAAGAAAGAGCTAAATTCAAAGATCTAACTGAACAACTAGAGAAACTAGAAAAAGAACAGCAAACCAATCCCAAAGCAAGCAGAAGGAAAGAAATAATAAAGATTAGAGCAGAAATAAATTAAATTAGGGACAAAAGAACAATAGAGAAAATCAACAAAACCAAAAGCTGGTTCTTTGAGAAGATCAATAAAATTGACAAACCCCTTGCTAGACTAATAAAGAAAAAAAAGAGAGAAGATGCAAATAAATACAATCAGAAATGAAAGGGGGGAAGTTATGACTGATCCTACAGAAATAAAAAGGATCATAAGAGGATATTATGAGAAACTGTATGTCAACAAACCAGACAACCTAGATGAAATGGACCAGTTCCTAGAAATGCACAAACAACTTACACTGACGCTACAAGAAACACAAGAACTTAACATACCAATCACATTTAAAGAGATTGAATCCATCATCAAAAATCTCCCAACAAAGAAAAGTCCAGGACCAGATGGCTTCACAGGTGAATTCTACCAAGCATTTCAAGAGAATTAACACCAATCCTGTTTAAACTCTTCCAAAAAATTGAAGAGGAGAGAAAATTACCCAACACATTTTATGAAGCCAACATCACCCTAATACCAAAGTCAGAAAAAGACACTACAAGACAAGAAAATTACAGCCCAATCTCTCTAATGAACATAGATGCAAAAATTCTAAACAAAATACTTGCAAATAGAATCCAACAGCATATCAAAAAACAACCAAGAGGGATTTATTCCTGGTATGCAAGGCATTATTCCAGATTACCAAAAGCTGGAAACAACCCAGGTGTCCATCAACTGAAGAATGGATAAACAAACTGGTGTATTCACACGATGGAATATCATGCAGCTGTAAGAAGAAATGAAGCCGCAAAGCATATGACAACATGGATGAACTTGGAGGACATTATATTGAGTTAAGCAAGCCAGATTCAAAAGGACAAACTCTATATGACTGCATTACTATATAATGTGTAGCATATTGCATGATTCCATTTATATAAAATGTAAATATAAATAGATTTATAAAGATGATATTTGATTAGTGCTTATGGAGGGCTAGGGAAGCATGCTAAGGGGTATGGAGTTTTTCTCTTTGTAGTAATAAAATAATTCTAAAACTTGTTGTGATGATGAATGCACAACATTGTGGTTACACTAAAAGCCAGTGATTATACACTTTAGATAGATCATATAGTATGTGAATATATCTCAGTAAAACTAATTAATAAATAATTGTGCAAGAATAGTCAGAAATAGTAGCTATGTATAGCAGGGGAAACAGAGATTGAGGGGTGATAAAGTTTCTAATTTGTCTGTTTTTTGTTTATTATTAATAGTAGTATTGAAATAATGAAAATGCAGTACTAATGATTGAAGTGATGAATGCAGAACTATGTGATTATACCAAATACCATTGATTGTACACTTTGGATGAATTGTATGATTTATTAATATGTATCAATAAAACTGATTTGGGGGGGAAGAAAAAGAATAATGTTGGACCCCCTACCTCATACCCCCAAAAAAATTTTATTCACAATGGATCAAAGACTAAATGTAAGAGATAAAACTATAAAACTTTTAGAGGAAAACAGAGTAAATCTTTGTGACCTTGGATTAGGCAATGATTTCTCAGATGTGACAGCAAAAACACAAGCAACCAAAGAAAGATGTAGATAGAGTGGACTTTACCAAAACCACAAACTCTTGTGTTTCAAAGAACACAATCAAGAAAGTGAAAAGAGGCACTTCTGAGAAGATGGCATCGGAGTAGGGAGGGAGGGCTTAACTCTCTCAGAGAAACAACAGAAGCACAAAAAGCTGTCTGAGGGAGTTGCTATGGGGATCTGCAGACCAGAAGAGTGCTGCGCATCTTCTAGGAGGGCAACAGACAGAGAGATGAACAAGCTGAAAAGAAAACCGTGAGATACTAGTTCACGTGGCTGGGAGTAGTACCCATCTACCACCCTCAGGGCAAACAGCCTAGATAAAACCCATGGCTCACTACAGCCAACTGAGAGGTTAACAGGAGTCTTCTTTCCTGGGAAGGTGGGAGCAACAGAGGGCGGAGAGTAGTTTCTCTTTAGTGAGTTTGGCCAGCAAAGCCCACTTTGAATCTCACCTCTGGCCAGACCAGAATCACCGGCAAATGGAGGCTGAAAGAGACACCTCTGTGGAAAAGCTCACCAATGAGCATCATCTGCTGGCCGGCTGGAAAACTACAAGGAGAAAAAAAGGCTTTTAGGAGTCTCTTGTCCCAGACCCCTTGGATCCGATCTGCACCCCATTAGTGAGTCCCTGGCCCTAACTTAAGCTGGGCAATTTTAAAGATAGAATAAGTTGAACCCAAAATCAAAGAAGAGTCATGGAACAAAAATCACTAAAGCAAGAGACAGAAATTGACTATGAGAGTAAATTCACCAACATAATCAGATGCCTAGACATCGGCAAAAAACTACAAGTGATACTAAGAAACTTCAATACACCATTCTCAGCACTGGATAGAACACCTGGAAAGAGGATAAAGAAAGAAATAGAGAGCTTGAATAATATAATGAACTAGACCTAACAGACATTTATAGAGTATTACATCCCAAAACAGCAGGATATACATTCTCTTCAAGTGCTCATGGATCCTTCTCCAGGATAGATCATATGTTGGGTCACAAGACAAGTCCGAATAAATGTAAAATGAAAGTATAGGGAAGTAAGATACAGACTATAGTTAGTAGTAATACTTTGACGATGCTCTTTCATAATTTCTTAACAAATGTTTCACAACAATGCAAAGTATTTGTGGTGGGGTGATGTGTGGGAGCCCTGTATGATATTATGCATGTTTGTTTTGTAAGTTCACAATATTTACTGAACACTTATTGTTTACGTATGTTCATGTATGAATGATATACTTCAATAAATTGTTTTTCAAAAAAATGGGAAAAAAAATAAATGTAAAATGATTGAAATTATACAAAGCACTTTCTCTGATCATAACAGAATTAAACTGGAAATCAATAACGGACAGAAAAAGGGAAATTTTACAAATATATGGAGATCAAACAACACACTTTTAAATGATCAGTGGGCCAAAGAAGAAATTGCAAGGGAAACCAGCAAATATCTCGAGACAAATGAAAATAAGAACACAGTATACCAAAATTTGGGAGGGGATGTGGCCATTATATGGTTGCTAAGTGGCCTAATTTCAATATCATTGTGCCTCAGGGAATAGGGAAGCCTGAGAAGAAGGAGAGAGACTGAAAACAGCAAGTCAACGGAACAGTCAGAACACATACAACATTTATCGATTAAGGAAACTGTCGTAATTGGGCATGGTTCATGGCACTCCAAAACAATTACAATAGTAACATCAAAGATCACTGATCACAGATCACCATAACAGACAATAATAATAAAAAAATTTGAAATATTGTACAAGAATTACCAAAATGTGACAGACACAAAATGAACACATGTTGTTAGAAAAATGGTGCTGATAGACTTGTTCAACACAGGGTTGCTACAAATCTTCAATTCGTCAAAAACATAGTATCTGCAAAGCACAATAAAGCAAAGCACAATAAAAGGAGGTATGCCTCTATAAAGAATCTTATAACTCAACAACACGACAAATAGCCCTATTTAAAAATTGGCAAAGGATATTGTGGCAGTTTGGTATTATTTATGAACTCCAAAAAGAGATACAGGGAAGCGGATGTGGCTCAAGCAGTTGGGCACCCGCCTACCACATGGAAGGTCCTGGGTTCAGTTCCTGGTGCCTCCTAAAGAAGACGAGCATGACAGCAAGCTGATGTGACAGGCTGATGCGGCAAGCTGACGCAACAAGGAGACACAATGAGGAAACACAATGAGAGACACAACAAGCAGGGAGCAGAGGTGGCTCAAGTGATTGGGCACCTCGCTCCCACATGGGAGGTCCTGGGTTCGGTTTCCAGTGCCTCCTAAAAAGAAGACAAGCAGACACAGAGAGCATACATCAAACAGACACAGAGAGCAGACAGAGAACGCAAACAACGAGGGGTGGGGGATGGGAGGTTGAGGGAATAAATAAATGATAGATTTTTTAAAAAGAGAGAGAGATAGATGTAAACCGGTCTGTTCCTCTGGGTGTGATACCCTTTGATTTAAATCCAAAGTTTTACATTTACTTGATAAAATCAAGATTAGGGCTTTGATTCGACCACATCATTAGAGCGACTCAGGGTTGAGTCTCCACCCCCTTTTGGGCTATATAACAGACATTCACACAGGAGAACACAGAAGACAACACAGCAGAGGAGAGAACTTAGTTTTGATGCTGGAGTCCTGGGGAGAGCTGAGCCATTTGCCTGATAGTTTGCAGCTGAAGAGACCAGAGCCCTGAGCAGCTGAGAAGGATTGGAAAGAAACGAGCCCTGCAGCCTACAGCTGAGGTGAAAAGAAGCTGGGCCCACAGAGGCTTAAGAGAAAAGAGTAAGGCTGAACTCTCGTAGACAACACCCGTCATCTTGCTTCAACATGTGGCAAATGACTTTGGGTGAGAAATCAACCTTAAATTGGACTCTTTAGCACCTTGTAACTATAAGCTTTTACCCCAAATAAAGAGCCTTTATAAAATCCAACAGATTTCTGGTACTTTGCAACAGCACCCCTTTGGCTGATTAATACAGATATGAATAGACATTTCTCCAAAGAAGATAAACAAAATGGCCCATAAGCATATGAAAAGATGCTCAACATCATTAGCCATCTGGGAAATGTGAATCAAAACCATAACAAGATACCACTTCATACCCACTAGGATGGCTAAAATAAAAAAGTTAGATAATAACAAATGTAGGTGAAGATGTGGAGAAACTGGAATGTTCATACAATGCTGCTAGGAATGTAAAATGGTGCAGTTGCTGTGGAAAACAGTCTGGCAGTTCCTCAAAAGGTTAAACGTAGAGTTACCATTTGACCCAGCAATTCCATTTCTAGGAATATATCCAAGAGAAATGAAAACATGTCTACACAAAAATTTTTGAATGAATGTTCATAATAGCATTATTCATAATAGTCAACCAATGGACACAACTGGTTAATGGATAAACAAGTGTGGTATATACATACAATGGAATATTATTCAGCAATAAAAAAAATTTAAGTACTAATGCATGCTACAACATGGATGAGCCTTGAAAACATTAAGGTAAGTGAAAGATGTCAGTTACAAAAGGCCACATGTTGTATGATTCCACTGATATGAAATGTCTAGAATAGGCAAATCTATAGAGACAGAAAGTAGATCGGTGATGATGGCTGCAGATCTCTAGGAATATACTAAAAACCAATGAATTGTGAAAAACAAAACAAAACCAAAAATATCAAGATTGCTAACCTAGGGTCATAATGCCAATAAACACAAATGTCCAAGAATGATAAATAAGGAAAGCTATTAATAAAGTCTAAAGTGGGAGAGGAAAAAGACAAAACATCTATCTTCTACAGTCCCAAGAGAGAAAATTGAGAATCCTTAGCTTCCTCTGAAACTATAGTGAATGCCCCACTTTTCAGAAAAGAATTACCTAACTGACTATATCTTTTCATTTACATTTCATGGCCAGAAAGGTAGAATCAAATCTGAAGCTCAACTATATCAACTCTAGAACCATTTTCTTATAACTTGCCAGACACCTGTTGCTAAAAAGAGAATACACAGAACAAAAGATAAGAATTTAAAAGTAAAAAGATAAACAAGGATAGCAACAACCAAAACACATTCCAAAGTCCTATACACTTTTTACAGGTGGAGTACAAATTTAATGTTAAGCTTTCTAGCAGCCAACCCAAATAGAAAAACAAATCAGTTTATCAACTCACAGTGTGCTTAAATAAGAGTAAAACCAAATGCTCAGAAGAATCACAAATAATCTTAATACTAATATATAAAAGAATTTTTCAGAGGATCTGCATAAATATCCTATGGGGGGGAGGAGCTCCTCTAGACAGAAAGATGAGAACTGGTTTGCTTCTTAAAGTGCAATTAAATAAAAGAAATTCATTAAGGGGTCAATATAATTCCTTCACTGATCTGGTTTAACTCAGGGCAGCAGGCAGTAGGAATAGGGAGGCTATTTTTTTTTCAGCTAATCCTTACATAAAATGACTCTTTACTGCCAAATTCTCTTACATCTACAATGGCAGTGACTCCAAGGCAGCAAGTCTAATATAGCTACATGTTTATCTTGATCTTTTCCATGTTTCTGATTGTCTACGTTTATATTTTTATCATGTGTTACTGTTATAAGCTACTTTAAAACCTTCTTAGACTAACACACATAATAAAAACACAACTTCTGATGATATGCACAAGCAACTATTAAAAACTTCTTTATTGCCAAAAGAAGTCTGACAAAAGCAAACGTGTGTCTTAACTAGGAAACATAACACCCAGTTCTATTCTTATTGACAACACTGTCACCCTGAGTAACCTTGGGTAAGCTACTATGCCAAACTTTGTTCTATCTAAAATAAGACTAGATAATTATGCTCAGTTACAAACCAATGTTTAAGTAAGGTACTTATCAACTGGTAATGTAAAAGTATTTTAAGCAAAGCCTATACTTTTTCTGCCCTTACAAACAGTTTCAAAAAAATGTATTATCCCACAAAAAGCTCTCCAACAGGGTTCTTTATATATATATTTTATATTTTTATAATTCACTGTCAAAACCCATATGTGTATATGATATGCAGCAATACACATCAATATGGTATTCCTCTTATTTTTAAAATAGATATCAGCAAGTGTTACATAGAAATATCATAGGATGGCAATATGCTTCAAATTTAACATACTTGTCCTAGTCTGTACCACCTACTTATAAGACATGATCATTACCATCAGCTGTAGTTGCTTTTTGATGGGGCATCAGCATGGCAGCAAATTCCTGAAGTTGATTTCCTCTGATGATTCTATCTAGGTACATTTTCTCTAGGATCCCATAAGCAGCGAGTTGCTGACACCTTTCATCCTTAAAAAGAGTAGCTAACATTCGAGAACGTTGCTGTCCTGAGGGAAACAAATAAGCATCAAATACTCATAACAACCTATTTCTTAAATGAAAAACTATCTTATGACCCCATTTTTGCCTACTAATATATATGTGATGATTAGAATAAACACCAAAATGTTATGAGTGGTTGGAATTATAGGAGATTTTTATTTTCTTCTTGTTTATTTGCATTTTCTACAATAAACATACACTACTTTGTTAATAATATAAAAAAGTAATAAAAGATAAATATTTCTCAGATGGGAAACTTATTATTCATGGTTTCAATATATACTTTCATGGACCTTTAAATGGTGACAAAATCCATGACAACTGATGACATAAAAAAAATCAAGTAAGAGAAATAATATGAACAAGAATTTTTTAAAAAATCCTATTTCTAGCTTTGTATTCTGAAAAAGCCTAACAGCACTGATACACAGTATTAATGAGCACACCTAGCATCCAGATTTTCATTTCTAAATACTAATTCTCATTAAAAGGAACTTGAAAAATGACTGATTTCAAGTCCAAGGAAAGGAAAATATAAGATGAGCTTAAGATATCTTTTTATGCCAGAATGCAGGAAAGTGCTCAGAAATCAATGAGGCCATGTCAAAAGATATGACCTGTCAAATTTGGAACAATTTGAGCATCAAAAAGAAGAACAATTATTATTTGCTATAATACATTGAATAAATTAAAAGCTGAGTCAAATATATAAGAATGTTCACTCAGAACTTTCCTAACAGCCAATAAGAAATGACCTAAAGGCAGTAAGATAAAGAAAATTGTGGTATATTCACAAATAGAATACCATATGGCAATGAAAATGAAGAAACTACAAAAATATTCAACAATAGGGATAAATTTCACCAAAATAAAGTTGAGCAAAAGAAGCAAGTACAAAAGACTGTATGATTTCATTTATATAAAGTAAGAATCTGACAAGACTGACCTATCCTAGAAATTGGGCTGGGGAAAGGACAGTAGAGCTAGTGACTAGAAGAAGACATAAGGGAGGCTTTAGGGGTCCTGGTAATATTTAGTTTTTTGTTCTGGATGTTGGTTACAGTGTTCACTTTGTGAAAATCTATCAAGCTGTACACTTTGATATATGTACCTTTCTGTGTATAAAAAATACTTTAAAAATGGAGAAAAAAGAAAAGCTTAGAGAAGAACAGCAGCTAATAAATGCAGAACAGAATTAGTAAAGCACTATTTTGCAAAAAAGTAATGAGTGATCCAAAGATCATTAATAGGTACTAAATTACTATGTGAAAGGATGTTGGAGAAAGGGACTTTTGTACAGTACCAATGCAGCATCCCACAAATTACTAAATGCAAAGAGTAAAATGTAACTTTACAAGTGGAGTCTCTACCTTAAGCAAATGACCAAATTCAGCTTCACAGACAACCTGACATCATGTGCTCTCTGGTGTGATGCAACAGAAAATATACAGCATCATTACGAGGTACTCTTGCTAGAAAAATGTTATTCTGAAACTAATCTAGCCTTTGGATAACTTCCAGTTTACAAGAAATACATGGGATAAAGTAAGTAAACAATTCATAGCTTCCCTGAAGTCTTCAAAAAGTATTATTATCTTTTTTAAAAGGGTGAGGAGACTATTCTAGACGAAAAGAGTCTAATGAGACACAATCATAAAATGCCTTGTTCTGGTTCAGGGGGAAAAAAAGTAGCTGTAAAAGACATTCCTGGAACAACTAGGGCAATGAAAATATGGACTAGAACAGGGGTTCTTAATCTTTTTTGTTCCACAGACCCCCATTACCAGTCAGGTGAAAACCACGAACCCCTTCCCAGAATGTAGTGGCAGATAGTTTTATGACACTCAACATCTGCATGCCTTTAAATTTTAGGATTATTCTAAATTAATTCAAGCCCATGGACCCCCTGAAATCTTTCCACAGACCCCTTGGACCCCTGGTTAAGAACCCCTGGACTAGAGACTAGATTCTACAATGGAATCACTGTTGATTTTCTTAGGGGTGATAATGGTATCACAGTTACATAGGAAAATGTCTATATTCTTAGGAGATGCATGATGATATATAAGGAGGAAGTATTATGATGGCCTGTAACTTACCTTCAAATGATATATCAGAAAACGTGTGTGTGTGTGTGAGAGAGAGAGAAAGAGAGAGAGAGAGAGAAAGAGAGAGAGAGAGAGAGAGAGAAAGAGGAAAAGAGAGAGAGGCAGAGACAGCAGGGAGAAAGCAAATATAAGAAAATGTCAGGAAATTTTAGAAAAAGAGTAATGAGGAGGGAGGCAGCCCTACTACATATTAAAACATATTATAAAACTATAATAATTCGAAGACTTTAGTACTAGTATATTCATAAAGAGGCAGGTGGATTGATAGAACAGAATACTGTGTCTAGAAATATATTATAATAAGATAGATTATTTGATAAAGGATGCTGGGTCAACTGACTAGCCATGAAGAAAATAAAGTTAAATCCCTATCTTTCCTTAAACTAAAATAAACCCCAACGGAAAAGATTTACAGGTAAAAAACCTAAAGCAAAAATTCTCAAAGGGCATCCCCCAAGACCTTTACAAGAGATCAATGAGGTCAACACTATTTTTATAATAAAGACATTATTTGTCTTTTCACTGCATTGACATTTGTACTGATGGTACAAAAGCAATAGTGGGTAAAACTGCTGGTACTATAGCACAAACCAATGCAGTGGCACCATACTGTACTCGGTCACACAGTCACAGTCAAAAAACAAACAAATAAAAAGCCAGTTTCACTTACGAATGTCCTTGAAGAAGCAGTAAAAAATTATTTTTATTAAATCTTGACACTTTAAGACACCTTTTTAATCTTTTGTGTGGCAAAGTGGAAGAGCACATAAAAGAACTTGTGCCACAAGCCAACAGAAGTACTATGGCTGCCCTAAGTAAATGCTTCAAGCTGAACCTTTTCCTGGAACACCATTTACTTGAAAGAATGACAAACTATGATTATTCAGACTTGGGTATCTGGTAGACATTTTCTCAAAAATGAACAAAGTGAGCCTGTCACTACAAGAAAAACAACTAGCGGTATTTGTTACCCCTAACAAAATTCCAGTTTTCAAGCAGAAGTTAGAATTTTGGAAAACTTTTATCTGCCACCATCAGCTGGACAGCTTCCCAATACTTAAAGGCTTCTCTGATAAGATCAGAGGTAATTACATTCAAATGTAATTTTAAAATATTGTATAACAAAAAGTGTCAATATTTGGAAACACTGCATAACTCAGTGAACCACTGTTTTCCAAACAACCAGTAAGCAATGGTACAAAATACTGCATGGGTGAAAGATCCATTCAAAGTGCAAGACAGACCAACAGATTTTAACAGAGTGCAAAAAGCTTATTGGTATGGCTTCAGATTCCACATCACAACTAACCTGTAAGAATCTTTACCGCTTGTTAAGTGCATTATCAAATAATACCCAAAATTATATGAAAAGACCATTAAAATTCTCCTCACTTCTCCAACTACTCATCTGTGTTAGGCTGGACTTTTTTCATAAACGCCAACTAAAACAACATATCACAACAGTCTGTATGTAGAAAGAGCTAAAATAATTCAGCTGTTTTTGCATTAAGCTAAGTATTGAAGAGATTTGAAAAGATGTAAAACAACTCTCCTCACTAACTTTTTTTTATTTGGAAATTATAGGTTTTTTTTGTTTTTTTATTACAAAAATGTCTTTATGTTAATAATAATGGGCCAATTACTACTTTTTAATGAATTAATATTTTTTATAATTTTTCATTTAAATTTCTAATATAGTAAATATCGATAACTATAACCCACATAAACAAAAGCTCTCTAGGGCTTTTAATATTTCTTCAGAGTGTAAAGGGGTCCTGAGACCAAAGAGCTCAAGAATCCTAAAGTACTGGAAGAAAACATGCAGGAATGTTTAAAAAATATATAATTCCACAGTAGGGAAGACTTTTCTAAGCAAGTCAATAAAACCCAGAAACCACAAAATAAAAGATTTATAAATTTACGTAAAATTTTAAAGTTTCTATATGGCACAAATGTAGTAAGGCAAAAAAAAATGAGACAACAAACTTTGTAGGAAAAAAGTTTGTTTCAATTTTCTTATATAAAAAGAGCTTTTACAAGTCACTAAGAAAGGAATAAATAACTCAAAAAACTGCCAATGAACAAAAACAGATACTTCACTCAAAAAAGAAATATGAGCTTTTCAACAATGACTTTTAAACACATGAATGCCCAAGGGCATTCATAATAAATGAAATTAAAATTAAAACTAGAGTGACATACCATTTTTCATTTACCAGATTAGCAAAGATCAAAAAATTTTGGTAATACCTGTGTGAGGAATCAGATACTCCTATGGACATTCTCATTGGAAGCTTGACACTAAGGATAATTAATAATTCCTATCAAAATTCTAAATGCATGTACAGGAATTTAACTATACATATACTCATACATGTGCAAAAATCACTAGAGCATTATTTATAATTGACTAAATAAAATACGATAAAGCCAGGCAACAGAAAATAAAAAATGATGAGCTATACGTACTGATATGAAAGGGTAACTATGATATATAGTTACAAGAAAAAAGCAAGTTGCAGAAGTATATATATAATATTGCCATTTGTGCACAGAAAAGGAGGGATATATACATACACATTTTATAACGAAGGAAATACAAGAAACCAGTAGTTCTCTAAAACAGGAGGCAGTACCATGTTTATATAAGCTTTTTCAGTAATAAAAATTTAGAATTATAAAACATTTCCTTTCAATGCCCTTTCTTGCTTTATAAGTTAGGTGATTGTATGCTATAATCTATTAAGAAGAACTGGTGAAGAATTTATTTTTTAATATTTATTGAAGAAAAGAAAGAATTCCAGGTCTAAAACTGAGGGTGAAGGTTAAAAAAAATTCTAAAAGGAGTACATTAGGTATAATATCATCAATCTCTAGATTTTAATTTTAGTTTCCCTTTGTAATTCTCACTTAATTTTTTCACAGTGGTATTTTAGGAGAATTAAATTTCATATTATCTATCTCTCTTACCTACTTCTAACCTAATGAGGTTAATAGACTGATACATGCAAATTTTAATTTTTTTAAATTAACAATCAAAATTTTGTTTTTAACTGTAAAAATGTTTAAACTTAGTATTACTAAGACATCCACTTGAAGAACAGTTCCTTGCTAAGTTTTCCAACAGTAACCAATCTGATTATTAAGCAAAGATAAACTGTTCATTAAAGCTTAAACTACATGTTTACCTGCTGATGCTAAGATGGTACAGTGCAAAGCATGTTTTAAGGCCTCTAGTCTTTCACTTTCATGGACTATTGTCTTGTAAGAGAGCTCATTGTATCTTTGTGCAGCTTCAATGAATTTTCTTCTATAATCAAGAACACGAGCATAGCACACCTACAAAGAAAAAATGTTTCAATTAGGGGGAAAAAAAAAAAGAATTTTCTAACATGTAACAACATTTATCAAATGTTTTGAAACACTTTAGTATAGCTCAATTCACCAATACAAAATTAATTCCAAATCAGCTTATCTGTTACCTTATAATGTATCTGTAACTGTTCATTGGTTGACTCATTCTGAAGCAATGATGCTCGATTTATGTAAGCCTCTGCCTGGACTGGATCATCATCTTCCAGATATAGCCTAGCAATCTTCAGGTAAGTCTCCAGTTTATAATCTACATTGTATTGTCTAGGATGTAACAGAAAAACACAGAATGTCTAAATATTTTATCAAGAAAATTTCTAGGAGTGGTAGAAAATAAGCTATTTTTTCTTATATAAATATATTTTGTTAATATAAAGGATTTAAACTTTATACTACATTATAGAAAAACAAAAAATTAATTATTTCCAAAAGAAGCTGCAATAATTTTTATTTTTTTATCTTTGTTTATATTATATCTTCGCTGCTTCTAATCCTCATATAATCTCACAAATCAAAACTCTAAAAGGAAAAACACTCAGTTCAGGGGCATATCATATACTACTGGTGGGACTATAAACTGGTACAAGTTTCCTGGAGAGCAGTTTGGCAATAAGCTCTCCAACCATCCTTTGAGTCCTTTAAAACATATATGTCCTTAACCCATTATACTTTACTTCTAGAAATTAGTCCTAAGAAATTAATTAGGGATGTATACACTATGTTATACAAGGATATTCATTTGTAAAGTTATTTATAAATATCTATAATAAATACCCCAATTATGGGCATTTAGCTTATCAATTAAGTTATGGTATATAAAGATAGTAGGATACTACTATAATTATATTTATAATTATAACAGTCATATTTTTGCTAAGTGAAAAATTGGTTATAACACCATTAAAGCATATTTCTACATACATGAATCAAGGCAAAAATAGCAATTATCTCTGGGTAAGGAGATGATAGGCGATTTTCATTTTTTCTTTATCTCAGTGGTCATATTTTATGTAATATATAACTAAAGACCTCATATAATTCAAAATTCATATAATTCAAGTTTAATCCTAAGAGAAAAATGATTTCTTTCTATTTCCTAGTAAAACTAGTGTCATCATGTGACAAGAGCATTAACAGTTTACACTTTACTTGGCCCAGCTTTGATATTATTTCTTTACTTTAAAAAAAATTTTTTTTTGCTGGGGGAGAAGTGAGAGGAGGAATTTAATTCAAATTCTTTGCATGTTATATATCATTAATATTTTGCACCATATTATTTCCATTAACAATTAAAATTTGTATTTGAATTGCTGTAGCACTATTTTTTTTTTTTTGTATTCTCCAATTTTCTGCCAAGTGCATAATCAGAATAAAACATTTTATTTTTTAGAAAAGCTCAGTCTTGTGACGTTGCGGCGACGGATATAGGCCATTTTACATCAGCATATACCATGCAGAAGTGTGTGGGAGAGAGTGTGGTCTACGATGTGAACTGTGGTCTATACTTAGTGGCAAAGCCCCAGGATATGTATATCCATTGCAGGTGATGTGCCACACTAATGAAAGATGTTTATGTGGGAGGTTTTGGGAGGTGTGGGAGGTGAGGAACATGGGAATCCCTATAATTTCTGTGTAACATTTAGGTAATCTAAGCACCTTTTAAAATATATATATATTAAAAAAATAACATTTATGTAAACAAACGCACATATATGCATATATATTTATAAATCATTTTACAAATATTGGTTTGCATTGTGAAAATTTTGATTTTTACCCACAATTAAAAAAAAAAAAGCTCAGTCTTTTATCCAAACTCTTCTTTTAATCATTTTTTCTTTAACTTAGAAAACCACTAACATTTTCAATTCTTGAGTTTCCTCATAAATAAGGATAATGCTACTGTACTATTAAAACAAGAATTACCATCACTGCAAAAAGCAGTATCTAATTTTTTATATTTACTTCAGCTACCAGTGAAAATAAATCAACTTCTCTGTACTAGCAAGAAACTGCTCCACACAGAACAATACCAAAGCAATTAAGAAAATCTAGCTTTTCAAATTCCCAAAGGGAAAAAAACTAAACTATCAAGGAGCCTTGGAAAGCAAAATTCAATAGTTACATATGGCTGAAAGTTGAGATGTCTGAGGTGGTGTCTGCCTTAAATCACAAATATTAATGAAGACAAAAAAAAGAAAAGAAAAGAAGAAGAATCCCCCATTCACCTGGTAAGCCAGTAGAGAAGCAGTTGGATTATATATTTAAATCATTCATAGTTGGTATTTTTGTACTTGCCAACTGACAGGGAAGTGTGCTTAATATAACTGAGTCTCACACCTTTCCATCCCTCTTGTACAATATATTTAAGGAATATTTCATAAAGAACTATAAATGTTTTTTAAAATACCTATCAAAAGGGAAGATTACTGAATAAGAATTACAAACCTTTACCTTAATCTTTTCTAATTGTGGCTCCACCTCACTTTCCCTAGGATCTCAAACCAAAAATCCTTTGAACTCCTTGTGACCTCCAAACCATAGATTATATTCCATTGTCAATGTCTTTTCCCCCTTAAAGATCTCCTTTCTCTCCTTATCTAGCTTAACTCCCATGATCAATCATTATAATCATTGCCTTGCATACACACTAAACTCCTTTGTCCCTCTCTTGCAGTCATACTTGGGCAAAATCATCTCTGGTTCAACTTAACTGTTAACCCACTCCTTTCCTGTACACATGTAGTTGAACTCTGCTGGAGAAAAATGCCCAATCAACAATCTAACTCAGGGGTTCTTAACCGGGGGTCCACGGATCATTTCAGGGGGTCCATGAGCTTGAATTAATTTTGAATAATCCTAAAATTTCATTTAAAGACATGCTGATGTTGAGTGTCATAAAACTATCTGCTGCTATATTCTGAGAAGGGGTCTATGGTTTTCACCTGACTGGCAAAGGGGTCCATGGAACAAAAAATGTTAAGAACCCCTGATCTAACTTGTCTCATTTAAATCACAACCTTCAAATGTGACCTTAATGTTGCCAAGCAATCATACTATCACATACCTAGTACATTCATTGTTCCACTCTCCTAGAGAATTACTTTTCATATTCCTGTTTCTCCTCATCTTCCCAATACCATTCACACTTCCAGCTGATGACTCTGCTTTTGAATTCACTAAGAATACTGAAGCAATCAGAAAATACTTGCACAGACTCCACCACTACAACAACTCCCTAACATCTGTACCCACATACTCTGTGTTCTTGGCTGTTACCACGGATTACTGAGGGTGAGTTTCCCTTCAGAGGACATTTGGCAATATCTAGAGACATTTTTGATTGTCATGACTGGGGAGCCAAGTTTTACTGGAATCTAGGGGGATAGAGACCAGAAATGCTGATAAACTTCCTATAATGTACAGAAGAGCCACCACAACAAATAATTATACAGTTGAAAAGTGTCAATAGTGCCAAAGTTGGAAAACCCTGCTGTAGATGAACTCTGCTGCCCTTTTTTTTTTTTTAAAGATTTATTTATTTATTTATTTATCCCCCCCTTGCTGCTTGTGCTTGCTGTGTCCATTCGCTGCATGTCTTCTCCGTGTCTGCTTATCTTCCCCTTGCTGTGAGGTCCCACTGCATCAGCCCAACGCGCCGCGCGGGCTGGCCTGCCCTCACAAGGAGGCCCCAGGAAGCGAACCTGGGGCCTCACACATGGTAAACGGGGGCTCTATCGGTTGAGCCACACCCGCTTCCTGTTGTGAGGGCTTGCTGCATCAGCCCACTGGGCTGCGCGGGCCGGCCTGCCCTCACAAGGAGGCCCCGGGAAGCAAACCCGGGGCCTCCCATATGGTAAACGGGGGCTCTATCAACTGAGCCACTCCCGCTTCCCTCTGCTGCCCTTTTCTAAAGCCCATCCTTTCACTAGATTCCTAATGTTTACTCCCTGCAATAATCCTCTCCACCGCTCCCCTTTATCAATTTTGTGACTTCTACTTAATTATAAAAGAAAAAATAATCTCTTAACCTAACTCCCCTGTCATCTTCCAACCGATTTCTTTGCTCCCATTTTTGAAAACCCCTCCACTTTAATCAGGCTTTCACTCCTATTTCACCAAAGCAGTCTTGTCAAGGTCACCAATGACCTCCACATTACTAATTCTGATGGTTAACTTTCACTTCTCAGATCATTTGACATATCAACCTAATAGCTATCACTCACTCCTTGATACACTTTCCTCATATGGCTTCTTGGACACCACACTCTTCTATTTTTCCTCTTTACCTCAATGGACAATCCTTCTCTGTCTCCTGTTAGATCTGTCTCTTGACCCTGACCTCTTAATGCTGGCATGCTCTAGGCCTCATTCTTCAGTTGTTTTTTCTATCTACATTTCCTCCCTTGATGATCTCATCTACTCTAATGCTTTAAATTCCATCTACATGTAAGTGACTCCTAAATGTATGTGGTAGCCCAGACCTCTCTCCTAAACTCCAAACTAATATATTTAACTCCGTACTGGATATCACCTCTTTGTAATCACATGTCCAACATAGAACCCAACCTTCCTCTAAAAACCTTATCTTCCCCACTCAGTAGATGGCAACTCCATCTTTCCAGTTGTTCAGGCCCAAATAATCGAGGCTTATCTTGGCTCTTTTCACACACTTCACTTCCAATCCACCAGAAACTCCTTAGCTCCACCTTTAAATCATCTAGAACACAACATTTCTCACAATCTCCACTGTTAACACTCTCATCTACAGTAGTGCATAAACCTCTTAACTACTTTCCCTAGTTCTATCATTGCTTACCTACAGTTTATTCTCAACGCAGTGGTCAGAGTGATTCTTTAAAATATAAATCAGATCATGTCACACTACTGTTCAAAATCCTTACAATGGCTTACAAGGCGCTACATGCTCTGGTCCCCATTACTCTCTGATCCTATCCCCTATCTCTATCCTCTTTGCTCACACCACTCTACCTATACTGGCCATCTTGCTCTTCTTAAACCATACCAGGCATGTTCTCATCTTAGGGCCTATGCACTAGCTGTCACATCCAACTCTGATATTCTTTCCTCATATAGCTGCATAGCCACTCCCTTATCTCCTACAAATCCTTGAGAAGGTGACATCAGAGCAATGAGGACCACCCCAACCACCCTATTTAATGATACAACCTGCCCCCTTACTTATCTCTTCTCCATAGAGCTTATCACCTTCTAACATACTATAAAATTCAATTCATTATTTATCATGTTTTTCCTCACCAGGATATTAAAAAAATATAAGAAAACAATTATATATATGCATCCAATATCCATTATTTACTATACTTTTGTCCTGTTTCCAAAGGAATTCCCACCAACACTTGGGCTGCATTTCTCCAATCTTCTTCTTTCTCATATATGGATGCAAGATGCTGTCTTATTGAAGCAACCTGGAATAGTGGGTATACATGTTAAATTATTTCAACTGACATTAGTAAATAATTAAAATAAACAGGCAAGTTAATCTATTGTGACAATGTCTCATTCAACAAATTAACCTGGAAATTAAACAGAAAAATTTTATCGTGACTACCCAAATTTTTCTATGAATTTTATATTCACAGAACACCAAAATAATGAAATTATGGTAATATTTTAGTTTAAATATTAAATTTTGCTTTTATGTTATTGCATACATAAGTTTTCCTATTTTTCAGTCTGATTAACAATTTTATTGATTTTTTAAAAATTAGCTCAAGAGTACTATTTGGTATATAAAATCAAATTATAATATATGAACAAATGTCAATTAGAGTTGCAATATCTTAATATTTACTAGATTTGTATATTGTAAACGCTGTTCAGCACACCACTTTGTAGAAAATACATTGTTATTTCTTTTAAAATTAATAAGATCATTCAAAATAATTGCTGCTTTCTGAAGTTTAAAATCAGTGCTCTAGGGTTTATAACACTGGGCTTAGTCCCTTCTTTTTACCTGCTCCTCAAATGAAATGACTCTAGGTTGAATCTTTTCCAAGGTGAAATGATAGATTTCTTTGGCTGTGCTGTCAGGCAGGTTAGGGAGATGCGTGCAGAAATCCGTCAGCAGCTGTCTAGAGATCACGAGGCTGACATTCTCATTTACCACTTGGTCAAAGAAAAGTAAGAGATAAGAAAACATGAATAATTTATATATTTTCATTAAGCAATCCATCTTTATCTAAAATACTAAAAACAATCTATATTAATGCAACCTTGAATTTTCATACCCTTACCATCTTATATATCACAGAATCAATTTTTCCTTATGCTGAAATGATGACTATGCCAAAACAGTAAAAATATCATAACTTTTTAATGAAACAGAAACAGCTGAAAAAAAGTTTTGGTTTAAAAAGTTGAAAATTCTATATTCTTCCTTTCTCATCTTTATTTTTCTACTAATTAGATGCACTTCTGTTTTTATTTAGGTACCTATCTCCTAGCTAGCTCCAAAAATGGGTTAAATAACAAATCATTAAAATAATTTTCATGGAATTTAAATAAATTAAACAGTTACTGCCAATTTCACTTTCCCAATGAAAACAACAAATAAGAACTCAAGTCTACACTATATGTGTTGACATTATAGTGTGACATTATGTGTATGTACTTATGAGGTATTATTGTATAGCAGTTACAGACGCAGGCTCTGGAGCCACACTGCTCCCAGCACTTCCAATTACATGATCTAGAATAAGAAACTTCATTTCTCTGTGCTTCTGTTCCCTGATGTATAAAATATGGATATCATCCATCTCATTAGATAGTTGTTGCAATAGTATATATAAAGCACTGTAAATGGTGCCTGGCACATAGCACTCATCAAATGCTAGCTATTATAATCACTATTATTTATTGAATTTTAAAAAATACATCATGCTTGTGAACCACTACTTAAATAAATTATGTAGGTCTTTAAATCAGCAGTTACAGTAAAAAATAAATGATAGTTCAAAAACTGTTCAGTGGATGTAAGTGATTTTCACAGTAGACTGCTTTTTTTGGTGGTTCACTGGATTCAAGTTTATATAGAGCTCAAAGATTATAAAAAGCACTCTTCTTTTACTACAAGGCTACAATGTTCTTAATACAGTCATTCCTAATAGTTTTTCTGAAACCATTGCCAGTTCCTCTCAAATTGCAGGCCTCAATTTTTTAGAAAATAACACACAGTTCTTGTAACTAACTAGTTTTATAAAAATTTTTAATTGGAATTCATTACTGAATAATACCAGATAATACCATTTCATTACAGGTGCCATTAGACACTTTCAAATGTTAGAAAGAAACTACTACAAACTAGTGGTTCTCAGGGAAATGCAAGTACATAGGGACCCTAAGTTAGAAAATCTAGTTTCTAGTCTGGGCTTGTCATTTACTAGCTGAATGTCCTCAAAGGCACTTAATACTCTGAAACTCATTTCATAATATATTATACAGGGATACTTATACCTGTATTGTCTAGTCACAGGATTATTAAAAAGAGCAAATGAGATGGATGTGTCTGAAGGCACTATATAAATTGTAAAGCACCACCAAATATCATTAATATTGTTAACACAGTATTAATTCCAGCCTGAATCTTCAGTAATTTTCAATATAACTGGGTATGTTTGAAGGTGGGATGAAAAGAAAGAGAAGATGTCTTGAAGAATGCAAATATCTAAGTTCCCAATTCAAAAAGAATGTTCTTAACATTCGTAGTAGCTAACATTCATAAAGCGCTTAATACATGACAAGTACTAGTCTAAGCACTTTATTAATATATAAATATTAATCATTTAATCTTCCAACAATTCCACAGGTAGGTAGATGCCATTACTACCATTTTATAGATAAGGAAAAAGAGGCACAGAGAGGTTAAATAACTTATCCAAAATCACAAAACTAATAAAACAGCAGACCAGGATGTGAATCCAGAGAAACTATTCTCTTTACCATTACGCTATATTGTCTCTCATCAGCTATTGCATTAATAACTATACAAAACCTTTACTGGGAATGTCACTTGGAAGACAATTCATTAAAAAATAATCAAGTTGTAAATAGTTTAAAACAAAATTTGTTTTATTCTAAAATAAATAAATCTCAATGCATATTAAACTTTGATAATCTGATATAAAAACAAGGCTTAAGCAAGCTTTAAAGTCTGAGCTCAGTGATAGAAAACAAACACGGGATTTCCATTCCATTTACTTGCTTCCACGAATGCTTTCAAAGCTTCAAGTTGTTCTGCCCCAGATAACTGAATGGCTTTTTCCAGGATCTGACGATACCTAAAACAGTATCAAATAATAATAATGTTTAGAGGGCTATTATATTTTCCAATGCCTATTTATTTATTCATTTCTATTTATCATCATTTCCCTCACAGTGCTCTACTTTGTGGTTTTTCTTTATAGTCCTCAGTTTGTTCTTTTGTTTCTCAGTTTCCAGTCCATCATAAGAAACACTAAATCTGTAATTCTAAGTTACTGAATCTAAGATACCAGTTTTCCTTCTAGTCTATAGTTTTCTTTATAGTATAGCACAATTTTTTTAAGGTTTTTAGACCATTACAAGAAACAATAAGTCTGTTAACTCTTAAGTTACTGGATTTAAGGTGCTACTTTTTCTTAAAAATTTTAGCTTTGAATTTAAATTAAAAAGTCAATTTCCTTTCAAATGCTTGAAAAGATAAACTACGAACACCTACTCTCCAGTTCATTGGACTCCTCCAGGACAATTAACAAAAGGATGATGATGGATAATATCCATCCCAATAAGCAGAGTATCTACAACTGCAAGCAGGACAGTTCCATCCATCTGCCCCATGGGATCTAAGCCCCCTCTCAATCTAAAGGACAGTGGGCATCACCGTCCCAAAACCCTCAAGATAGAGGAATGAACAAATATAATGGGAGAATGCAATTATGGACTAAAGTTGACGTATTAGTATTCTAGTAATGGAAGAACTTGGAACACTGATATAAAGTCAGTGGTCACCAGAGGTTCTGAGAGGGGGGAGAGGGAAGAATAGGTGTAACATGGGGCATTTTTGAGACATTGGAATCATTCTGCATGAAACTGCAAAAACAGATATGGGCCATTATAATTTTGTCAAAACCCATAAAATTGTGTGATAAAAAGTGCAAAACATAATGTAAATTATATCCCATGCTTAGCAATGATTAAATATGTGCTCATCAAATGTAACAAATGTACCACACTAATGAAAAATGCTGTTAATGGGGGAAAGTGGTGGGGCGGGGGGGTAGGTTATATGGGAATCTCCTATATTTTCTATGTAACATTTATGTAATAATCTAAAGCTCCTTTAAAAATAAAGAAAAAAGGGAAGCGGATGTGGTTCGAGCAATTGGGCTCCCGTCTACCATATGGGACGTCCAGGATTCAATTCCTGGGGCCTCCTGGTGAAGGCAAGTTGGCCCAAGCAGCAAGCTGGCCCACGCGGAGTGCTGGCCCGCACGGCATGCTCGCCTGCGCCGAAAGCTGGCGCAACAAGATGACGCAACAAAAAGAGACACAGAGGAGAGAAAATAAGAGACGCAGCAGACCAGGGAGCTAAGGTGGTGCAAGAGATTGAGCACCTCTCTCCCACTCCAGAAGGTCCCTGGATCAGTTCCTGGTGCCGCCTAAAGAGAAGACAAGCAGACACAGAAGAACACACAGTGAATGGACACAGAGAGCAGACAGCGAGCACAAAACAACGAGGGGCAGGAGAGAAATAAATAAGTATATAAATCTTAAAAAAAAAAAAAAGGAGAAGAAGAAGAAACACAACAGATAATGGCAGCATCTACCAGAGATCTGCTGATTTAAAAAATAAAATAAAAGATAAGCTGTATTTCCTTCAAGTTCGTATAATATAGACACAAAAGAACATAATTTGAAATGAACCAGGACTTTTTCTTCTCATGAACCTGATGTATCTAGGATCACCAACAATAGAATAATATTGACTAGAGAATGAAGCCAAACATTAGAGACTGAATGTCTTAGGGTGTACAAAATAAACACTACCAAACCAAATACACTGATAAAATACCCTTCATGCTGTGAGCCAGAACCTAATATTCTTTATTTTCATTTAATTCTAATAAAAACTATTCTACCTAATATCCATGACCACATAATATTCAAATCAGTAATCTAAAAACAGGAACTAGGACAATTGTTAGGCAAAGACAGTCTATTCTAGAATATAAGCTCCATGAGGACAGAGATTTTTGTCTATTTTGTCTACTCCTATATACACAATGCCTAGAATGGTACATCACAAGCACTCAAATATTCAATAGTACTGCTACAATTTTATTTCTTAAATTGAGTGGTGGGTACGTGAGTGTTTGTTATATTACTTTCTATCCCTTTTGTCTTATTCATAGTATTTTTAAAAGCATTATTTAAATGCATTTTACAAATCTAATAGCATCGCAATTATTCAAAAAGTCATACAGAATATAGTAAAGAAATGGATATATAGAAATATGGCTCAAAATCATTCAAATTTGTGACTTATATTTTGTAGGGCACATCTTCAAACTACCATTCAGTACTTAACTCACAAAATTCTTACAACCTTCATTATATGATTTCTCAAACCACAAGTGAATCAAACTGATTTTAAGAAGACAGGTACACTGGCAGAAAAGATAGCACACTACAAAAGAAGAGATGAACTATTCTAAGAAAGCAAGGAAATATTCTTACTGTTTTTAAATAAAATTCTTATTTTAAAAATAATGTTATTTTGCAGGTCCTTAAGGAGTGAAATTCAATTATTTGAAAATTTACTTACATGGACTAGCTCATTCTCTCTCTCTCTCTGTGTCTCTCCCCCCCCCATAAACACACTGTGTGGGGGGGGTATATATTCTTCTTTCCCTCTCTCTCTCTTTACATTTTTCATACATCTATATTACATATTTACTTTATTGCCCTAGGGGCTTTTGGATAAATTAATAAAGTCACTGGTTTATTATTTCTTGTTTATTGCCTTGTTTTTCATATTCAATTAAATCAAGGCTTATGGCTAAGCCCTCTTATTCTTTTTGTCCCAATAGATTATTTTATGCTAATAATATTAAATTCAAAGATGACAGTGTCTCATGTATATAAGTTTGCTGATTAGCTTAAGTTTTAGCATAAGTTTCAAAACCTACCCATCAACTAATCTATTCTGGAAACACTTGCAAAAAATCTAAAAAGCAATAAAAATTTTATACTAACCAAATTACATAACTTGCAGGGGCCTTTGAAATTGCCTACTCAAACTCCCTATTTTATAAATGAAGAAAGTGAGGTGCAGCACTGAGGCCAGATGCTGCCTTGATCTTTCTCTAATACATAAATTCTAGTATCTAAGAATAGGTACTTATTTTATCTCAATAATGATTTGGAATGACTAATAAATTTTAAAATGCCAAGTAAAACCATCCAAAAATGTTAACTGAGCATCTAGACTTTATAAGATATTATACAACTTTCTATGTATGACACTGAAAATTTTTTAAATATTCCTAAACTTTGAAGATCTTGTAATATAGCTGGAAAGATAAGAATTAAAAAATTAATATAGCAAATATTAAATTACAATAAAACAAAAACAAAAATTGCAATAAAACTCAATACAAGAGAGACCACACATGAAGAGGCAATATATTAAAAATTCAGAGCAGAGTAAAAGAAAAATGGGTTCAATCAGTATGAGAAGACTTCATGGATAATAATAACAGCTTTTTATTATGTACTCAGTATGTATTCAATAGAAAAATTCTTTATATTTATACAGAGAATATGAAAAGTACCAAATATATTTTTGCTTATTTCAGAGGAAAATAAATATTAACAATAAAGTACTTTACATCTGTCCCATCCATGTATTATCAACAAATGTTTATTGAGCATCTACTATGTATAAGAACCAAAGTTCAGTATGTCAATTCCTGACCTCTCACCACTTGAATGGAATATGAAGATAAAACATATCCACAAGAAAATGTACCAAGTCATAATTTAGGATCAAAACAAGTGCCATAGTAATAAAGAGATCTTCCACTTACAATAGTGGTAAACTAGATGAATGAACCAATCCTCCTTCAAAAAACAACATAAAAAGCTGAAAGAAATGGAAAAAAAACTGTTAATAGCATAAAAGCCTAATAAAAGAAAAGAGGGAGAGAATAAGAGCACAAAGAGTTGAACAAGAATTTCTGCCTGAGTGTGGAAAGACCACTGAAAGGGAGAGTGGTACTTCTCATGGAAAGAAGGGAGTGGACTCATCTCTGGGGCACTCTGTCAATCTTCTGGAAACACTGAGAGGCAAGTTGCAATTCTGGCAGACTAAAAGCCCTGGAAGAATGTTCCTTGCCTATGAAAGAAGGAAACACCAGCACTTTGGAAGTAATGTTACAAATTATATTCCAAAGACCATCTAGGTAAACCAAAAAATTCAGAAGCCTTGCCCTAGACTGATAGCACCCTCAGGTACCTTGCAGAAGAAAATGAAAATTCTCTCTGAAAGGTAATATTTTAGGTCTCCGCTTCTGAAAATGCATTTTCATTTGTTCAACAAAGATGCAAGACATATTACAATATGAGATAGAAGCAACAAAAGCAACAAGTCAAAAACACAGAGAAACTCTACACATTGGTGCTACCAGAAACAAACTGTGATAAAATTACACTTACCATGTTCATAGAGACAGACAAGCTTTAAAGTTCCAGTAATGAACTGGAAACCATAAAAAATGTCATTTGAAAAAAGAATCACCAGAAATTATAGAATTAAAAAATACTATAACCAAACTTAAAAGCTCAATGGCATTTTTTTTATTATTATTATTTTTATTTTTTAAAGATATTTAGATTATACAAATGTCACATAAAAAATACAGGGGATTCCCATATGCCCCACTCCCCATACCTCCCACATTTTCCCACATTAACAACATCCTTCATTAGTGAGGTACATTCACTGCAATTGATGAACACATTTTGGAGCATTGCCACTAAGCGTGGATTAAAGTTTACATTGTAGTTTACTCTCTCTCCCACACAATTCTGTAGGCTATGGAAAGATTTATAATGGCCTGTATCTGTCATTGAAATGTCATTCAGGACAATTCCCAAGCCCCAAAAATGCCCCCATATTACACCTGTTTTTCCCTCTCCCTGCCCTCAGAACTTCCAGTGGCCACTGCCTCCACATCATTGATATAATTTCTTTTCGGTGGCATTCTTAACAGCAGATAAGACACAGCTGAAGAAGAGCTGATGAAGTAGAAGAGAGGTCAAAAGAACCTAACCAGAATAAAGCGATGAAATGGATATAATGTGGTAGAGTATATATACACTCCCTATATCCACATCCCTTTGAAATGTGATTTGTTGCTCTTCATATCAATAGGTAAAGTTTGGGAGTGGATGTGGCTCAAGCAGTTGAGTGTCTGCTTCCCACTTGGAAGGTTCCGGGTTTGGTCCCTGCTGCCTCCTAAAAACAAAAAACAAACAAAAAACAAACATCAAAGGAAAAAAACAACTCCGGGGAGCCAATGTGGCTCAGTGGTTAAGCGTCGGCTTTCCATATATGAGGTCCTGGATTCAATCCCTAGCCCTGGCACCTCGAAAAAAAAAAAAGAGAGAGAGAGAGAGAGATAAAGTTTATTTCCCCATCCCTTGAAACTGGGCTTATTTGGCCAATGGAATATGGTAGAAGCGAGGTGCCAGTTTTGAGCTCAGATATCAAGAGGCTGACATCTTCTTCTCTCTTGGAACCCTGATGCTGCTGTTGTACTCTAGCTCCAAATTAGCCTACCCAAAGTAACTCAGAGAAGAAAACTTTCTATTGTTCCCTGAGTGTCCTATCTGGGAAGCACATAACCTCCTTGAGAGACCTTGCAAAAACATCTCAACCTTGCAGCTGTGTCCCAAGTTATCAGAACCTTGAAGTTGTGCAGACACTAGCTAACCGCCAAGATCCGCTTCTGTACACCCTGCTTGCTTGCAAACTGCGTCAGCGACCCCCTATAAAAAGGAGCCATTTTAGAACCTCGGGGCTGCAGTTCCCTCCTGCATGAGGTGTACTGCAGACGCCCGCGGGCTTAGCTCAATAAAAGTAACTAAAGTCTTAAAGTCTGAGTATGGTCGATCTCCTGGGTTAGAACATTTGGAGGCCCCAGCGGGATCAACCGCGAGGTCCCCCTTAATTGGGGTCGACCTCCTCAGACTAAGCGGGAAGTGCCTCCACTTCCTCGCCTTTGCTTTCGATTTGTGATCGGATTCGGACTAGGACTGTGGCCTCGAGGAATCTGGTAAGGGATTTTCCCTTTTGTGTTGGCTCCGGAGCATTTGTGGGGCTGTTGCAGGCGGGAACGCCGCAGTACTACACTCCCCGAATCAGGGTCGGGACGCCCTCTCCTGATTTTGGAAACCGTTAGGTTTCACTTTGGTATTTGGCTGTGTAAGTGGAAGTGAGACTAGTTTCCAGTGTTTTGTTTGTCTGTCTGTGTTTCTTGGTGTTTTAATTGTTTCAACCCTAACAGGATGGGACAAGGAAAATCCACTCTGCGGACTCCTCTTGAATGCATTCTTGCTAACTTTTCTGATTTCTTTAAGAGATCCTGTGATTATGGGAAGCCAGCAGATCCAGGCTTGCTATGGACCCTCTGTGAACTTGAATGGCCAGCCTTCCAAATAGATTGGCCTTCAGAAGGCTCATTTGATTTATCTCTGTTGTTTGCTATACGGTCTGTTGTTTATGGGGTTCCCCACCCCGACCAGAGAGTTTATATAGATGTTTGGATTAACATTGTGCATGATAAAGCAGATTATATCCAGAAATGCCAGAAATTGAGGAAGGGGGATATGTATGCAAGGGTAGGGGGAAAAACCATTTTAGTGACTGCCCCAAAACCTCAAGGGGCGCGGGATCCCCCGAAAGAGAAAAAAGATGAGAAATTAGAAAAACAGAAACCCCGTTTATATCCTGTTCTGCCAGGGGAAACTGATGATATAACTGAAAGCCTGTTTGACCTCCCGCCTTACCCAAGAACTCCCTCGCAGCAACAAGCCCCAGGGCGCTCGCCCCAAGGGGAGGCCCAGAGTCCTCCCCACACGAGAGGGGGAACTCCCTATCAGCCCCCTCCGCCAGGGCCTGATTCCTCAGTGCCCCTGTTGCCGCTCAGGGAAGTTCCTCCTCAACCAGGGGC